>CATIWQ010080691.1:0-38857 GCA_949673415.1 Euphorbia schlechtendalii | reverse complement strand
ATTGTAACAATAATTATTATTTGAATAACAAAATTTTAATTAAATGAATTTACATATTATAACAATTTTTATTATTAATGGTATTAAAATTGTTTTATTAATTATTTTATATAGGTAGTTATTAATAATATTATTTGTAATAATTATTAATAATTTATTTATTTTATATTTATTGGGTTTTACTATTATTTTAATAATTAATATATTTATTATTAAGTTCAATTAAGTTCAGGTTCATTAAGTTCAATTTAGTTAAGTTCAGTTCAGATCCATTAAGTTCAGTTCAATTCAGTTAAGTTAAGTTAAGTTCAATTCAGTTAAATTCAGTTCAGGTTTCAGAAGTTGAAGAAAACAGAACCTTAGTTATCAATGATTTATTTTGATGAAGAAAATAAGTCATATCATTCACAAATTAATAGTATTGTAAAAAAAGATATTTGGTGATAAGTATTTTGATATTATGGTGCATCATATCAAACTTTGCTTTATTGAAAGTTATAACCATTGGATTTGTGATGTGAAATTTAATCCAAATATTATATAATTACATTGCCAAAATAATTTACTCTGAAAAAACAAAGTCACATGATTACTTGTTATGGTTGTAGAAGGATGGTCCGATTCGGAAATATAAATATAAACACATGCTGAGACACCAATGAAAACAAACTCTAAAAGACTAATCAATATACAAAAAATATATCTATATCGAAATCCTAATATCAATACCAATTTTTGCTGATATGATATATATCTGGGAAAAGAATACAAGATTTCGCACGTTTACTAGGAAGACATTAAACTTAATTTTAAATAATTAGACAAAATAAGGAAGTAAAATGAAGAATATATAAAGGAATAGAGTAAGTTTTCCATTCTGAAAGACTAATCAATATAAAAAAATATAGCTATATCGAAATCCTATTATTAATACCAATTTTTGCTGATATGATATATATCTGGGAAAAGTATACAAGATTTCGCACGTTTACAAGGAAGACACTAAACTTCAATTCACATAATTAGCCAAAATAAGGAAGTAAAATGAACAATATATAAAGGAATAGAGTAAGTTTTCCATTCTGAAAGTAACAATATGTGGGAAAAAATGTATTTGTTACTATAATCTTGTTCGGTTAATTATGCATCGTACGCAATTATAAGTTATTCTTTTATACTGTAATTTATAAGACAATTTCTTCAGTTTTCAAGTTATAGTTATATTTAAATATGACATCAAACGAGTATTTATAACATTTCAAAATGTGAGTGGAAGCTATTACTTGTCCAAAAAAAATATAATGTTTAAAGAACTTGATACAAAAATGTATAACACGTACAATGCAATAATGTAGTATGACAAATATTGGGCGAAATTTTGATTATATTCACTAGACATAGTAAGATGTCAGTGTATTTTACCAAAATTCACGGAAATTACAAGAAGTTTTGTTAATATGTTTTAACAACTAATATCAATATTAGTCAACATTCTTTTTCTTTAACAGTATGAACTGTAAGGAATTTTTTTTATCTTTTTTGCATATTGAATTGAATGTATAACACTATAACTCACCAAATATATTTGATGAAATGAAATATTCTCTGTAACCAGAATTTATATTAAAAACGTAACATTCAAAAAACAAGTTAAGACAACCTTAACTCTTCAACCCAATCATTATAAAATTGAAAACGCAAAGATAAAAAGAATTTAACTAAGTCAAATGACAAAACAATTCAGAAAAGTGTCCCATCAAATTTTATTACTGATTTGTTCATTTCCATTTCTGTCAAACATGATATCCCTGACCCCATTGCTTTGATTCTCAAATTTAATAATAAATAATCATTCTATGCCTATTGAAAACAAAAGCCAACAGACGTCCATTTTCATCGCATGTAGATCAGTTAGTTTGAATGTCAAACCATGCTAAAAAAACATGTACTTCTATTACTGAACTATTGACAATATTAACCAAATACACTAAAATGTAAATAGATTTATGCACAAATTAAACAGAGGAAGCACAAAATCAACATATTTCACATTACCTATTTTTCGTAGACTCGGATATATAACAGCCCCATGGAGTTCGAAACTCACAGTTGTCAACCAGAAAACAATTAACAAAGCTCCAAGTGATTTCGAGACGTCTCGAAACATACAATCCTGCACTACAGCTACAACGCTCTATTTTTACATAATCAACATTTTCGACAGACTGATAAGATTTACCGAAAATCCTAGTCAGTCTCCACAATTCTGCCGAACTTCCCAAAGCCCCAGCAATTAATCACAAGAGAAAGCAGGTCTAAAATCATGACCTAATACTTTCTTTCGTAGGAAAATCAAACAGAGATATTATAGAACGAGCCACTCACCCCAAGTTTAGCGAACCGTCCTTCATTAACTTAATGCTTAGACTGTTGAATCTCCCTCTAGAATAATGTCGAGACGCCTTTCTCCAATCTGTTCCCGTTTTCATCATCGCAACAAACTCATCATAGCTGATTTTCCCATCCTGCATAAATGGATAGGATAGTGATGTCAGGATTCTATTCAGTTAATAAACAAAAAAGTGGCTATAATGGAAAACTGTTCAAAATTCACACCTTGTCAGTATCTACTTCTTGGAAGATGTCGTTAGCTACATCTGTACAATCATCTGCACCGTCTTCCATCAAGGCATCTCGTAGTTCATCTGGCTCTATAAAGCCGTTGCCGTCCTTGTCGAAGAATGAAAATGCATTGTGAAGATGCTCGTCGTTAGCCATCCTTTGGAGATGAAGGGAAACCGCAACAAATTCCCCGTAGTCTAGCGTTCCTTTCCCGTTAGTGTCTACCTGTTCCACCATATTTGATCGTTGCAAACCAAAAAGTATTAATACATGAGTGTCTTCTACATTGTTTCAAGACAGACTAAATGTTTTAAAACTAATGATAGACTGGTGTCCTTTGTCCTCCATTTCATTTGTAAATTGATAATATGCAGGTTGATTATTTTTTTGAGCAACGAACTCCAAGTATCAAATTAAAAGGTTAAGGTGCATAGCTGACAGAAATCAATGAATTAGCTTTTGGTATATCTTACTTCTCCAACATATCCAATATGAATTGTATAAACACAGTGCCCTAAAATGCTCAAACCTTTCACTTCCAGTGCTATGCAAATCAATGCCATAACACCATCCATAACTATGAAAACGAAAAACTTCAGATAAAAAGCCACAAATAACAGAGACCATTGTGATGAGATGAGGCATAGAAGAAAACAGAAACAAGGACAGGCCAGTTTCTGTATGGGAGTTACGTAGAACATAATTATTTAGGTAAAGAGAGAAACTATGCATTCCAAGCAGAAATATGGACCACCAAACACATTTCAAAAATTTGGTAGGGTCCATTTTTCGCAACAGGAGTTCCCAAAAGACAGAATATTAGAAGGAAGCTTCCTAGAGTTGCAGACAAGAAGATCAGTGTGGTAGGGGAGGGGGGACAGCCAGCTATTAATCAGACTTATTTACATTACTATTCCATTTGCAATAAGTTAGTGATGTGAAGGGAAAAAAAAGACCAATGCATGTAAATTTTTATGAATTAACATAGATAAGCAACTGAAAAAGAGCACCCATTCAAATACCTCAGCCTTTAAGAGAAGCTCCCCTGCAGCATTCTTATGATAAGCAATTGGATTATCTATGTAGAGTAGAACTGCATTTCAGGGAGAGGCAACTTAAAGCCTTAAGGTTCAGCGGAAATTTTGTAACATTAAGACAAGTCATGCAGCCTTCATAACACAGGAGTTATCTTAGCAGATAACAAAGCATTTTGGAGAAGGATAGGTTTAAGGACAGACTCTGTTACATAAACTGACTCTTAAGAGGATGACCAACTAACAGACATTATCTACTCAGTAGGTCACATCATGCACCAATATCAGAGTTCGATTTCTGAAGTATAACTTTATCTAATTACTGCAGACTACCGACAAGTACTTAATAATGCTTAAGAATGTTCACCAGAGTAAAAGCATAAGCAATTGAACTCACAGCTTCAATTAGCATTTGCACTTCAGACTCCGCAAGCTGGGTGTTATAATTGCGGAGTCCAGCTTTTAGTTCTTCAGTGGAAACAATGCCATCATTGTCAGTGTCCACCTTCCTGAACATCTCTTTGATGTCTTCAAGTTCTTCATTGGATAAGAAATCAGCAATAACCTAAATGAAAGAAATTACAAAATTCCTCAATAAATTACTGTATGAAAAAGAAAATGAAAGATGAAACCTTTGAAGGAAACAATAACTAACCCTGAGGGCTTTTCTTTTGAATCTATTCATCATTGAAAATTGCTTAAGCCTCGACTTGACAACATCACCAAGAGGAACATTTGGAGCCTTTTTAGCATTCTGAAGCCATGGATGCTCTGTAAATGAAAACGAAAATGTAAAACACAAACGGTATTAACCATGAAATTTGTCACACACATTTATACAACAATGACAAATTGTCAGTACACAAAATCTAGTGATGCAGTTTTTACAGCAGTCGGAGCAGTGTCTTATATTCAGCCACTAATCACTTGAGGCATGGCACTCAGCACAGTAACTCAAGATTAGATAGCATAATCTAACCAATTTTTGTATAGCATAGAGCCAGAAAGAGAGAAGAGTATGCCAGCATATCTACAACCCATCTCCATACCAGCATGGATTCATCTTTATGTTACTAAATTCCTCCTCTGATTTTGAAAGTAGTTAATTAGTTATTAAGACTATATCTCTTTAATGTAGCTTAACTCAATCCAGGAGTAAAGGTTTCTGATATGCCACTGAATGTGCAACTAACTACTTCCCAAGAGGTAATCTTAATTTATTCTTGACAATTATATGTGAAAGAAGGTGAATTTACGTCATCTAATGAAACAAATGAGTACCTTAAAAATCATTGCCAAATTTCGAAAACCGGATAATTTTGTATATCTATAAGACAGCCTCATGTTGTTAACAGATTCGTGTCATGTGTTTATCATTAAATGTCAAAAATACCGCCCCTCGAACACAATGCCTTTAACTACTTGAACTGATTCAGTATATGTTACTATATGTTGCAACGAATACACTGTTATCCTGTATGCAGTATGTTGATTTGGGTCGTGCAATGAGTGTTCGATATAATCCTAGCAGTATTTCAGTTTTAGTTTTATTGTTTCAATAGTTGAGAGTAAAAGCCTACTCTTAACAAGAGATTATAAACAGTATAATTATTTCATTTTCAAGATAGCAAGACAAAAAGAAACACATTTGAGGCTTGCTCTGACACCAACTTTGGTATTTCATTTTTCAAACCAATCATTTTGATCCTATTGATGCCATGAGGATTAAAATGAAAAAAAAAAATATGTGAGAGACAATTTTTTTGAGTCAACTATAGCTAGTCAAGGGAAAACCATAAGAGCTAATGATCCAATCAAAGGAAACTATTCGAAGATTCTCAATTTCATACAATCCTTTGCACGTTACTGTTGGCAAAAATGCACAACTTGTTAAGCTGAATCAAAACTGGTATAGCAGCTCACTCTGCCAAGCAACATATTTCAATGATAAATTATATTATAGCAGACTTCCTGGCCACTCCAATATTACTGTCTCCTAAAATTAATTGAATTTGAATGCAGGGTCCTTTAGAATATTTCCCAATAAATACCAAAAAAAAGATACACTTCATAATATTTAAATGTATATACTTCTAAATTCAGATAAGCATCAGATGAATTTGTTAAAATCGCATGTCTCTTTGCCCATGCCAACTTGTTAATTTAGTCAATACAGTAAAAGATATTTCATGGTATTTTCATACCCACAAGCACTCAGATTACAAACTGTGAAGTAATAATGGAAGTTCGTGTCAGGATCTAAATTGATTGAATGTATCATCGCTTTAAAATATTTATAAAGACACAAATTAAAATCCATTACAAACACAAATATAGGGATGAAGAACAAAGACGGTGCCAAAAAAGCAAGATTAAAGAGATATAAATACCTAGTACTTGTTTTGCAGTTAGTCGAAGTTTCGGATCTGGCTCCAGCATTTGCTTGACTAAACTTTTAGCACCTTCAGAAATGTTTGGCCATGGATCCCGCTTGAAATCTATAATCCCGCGTAGAATGGCCTGAGCAACCCCTTGCTCGGACTCTAAAATACAAATGTAGTTTGAAAAATAAAAAAATTATTCAACTTTCAAGGGAAAGCATAGAGCAGATAGTTGAACGATGGTTGCAAAACAATACGGAATCCATTGCTAGTTATGATATTACAAAATTAAAAATTTATATATATATATATATATATATATATATATATATATATATATATATATATATATATATATATCTATATATATATATAGGCAACTAGTTGTTCCTTTCATCTTAATTGGCACACGGAAATGTATGAAGTGGTGGAGCATAAAGAGTATTCTTACCAGCCCAAAATGGGGGGACTCCACACAACAAAATGTAGAGAATGACCCCTGCACTCCAAATATCAATTTCAGGCCCATAGTTCCGCTTGAGCACCTCCGGGGCCATGTAGTATGGACTACCAACGATTTCAGAGAACCTCTCACCTGCAACATATAAACATTAAGCAGTGAACTTTGCCAGCATAACATGGTAACTAAAACTACCATTCGGCAGCAAAGGTTTATAACTATAATTAGGAAAAGAACAAGGCGATCAGCAATCTATCATTTCGTAAACCTAGGTTATGTCATACTTCTTTCAAGTGTGTAATGATTATATTTATGTGAGCTCTTTATTGTTGCTTAAGCCTTAAGAAGATCAAGGTCATGATTCCTCAGTCACCAACCATAACCGTGGATTTCAGAAACATTTGAGATTCAAAGTTCAGGATCAACAACATAATGCAGTTAAGACTAAACAGTTCACAGTTGATTAATCATTCTAATTTGTTGACTTAACCATTTATGTGAATCCATTCCTAAAATTTTCTACAAGACGACAAGTTGTATAATTATTAGCACCGTCAGACGGTGATGATGCCAATCACTACAGTTTTAAGCTAATTGCAGTGAAGTACGCTAACTAAGTAAATTCAATGCTTTAGAACAAGTAAAAATGGCTTAAAAATTTAGAATAACGATAGTTGATTGGGAGGGTTACTCGTCGTGTCATTCTGTAAGTCTAATATACCTTGAAAATTTCATTCCCAATTTAGAAAACTAACAACAGAAAACTTTAAAGTTGGAGTTTCTTACCAGGCTTAAAGAAAATAGACAAGCCAAAATCAATTGCCTTCAAAGGAGAATTTTCCTTTTTATTAGCAAACAAAAAATTCTCCGGCTTCAAATCTCTATGAATGACTCCATGCTTGTGGCAAAGCTGAACAACCTCAACAATCGTCCGCGTAACAACGGCAGCAGCTCTTTCAGTATAATGTCCTCTAGCCACAATCCGATCAAAGAGCTCACCTCCCTCACACAACTCCATGACTAAATGGACGGCATTGTCATCCTCACAAGCCTCCTTCAAGCTAACAATACTAGAATTCCTAGGCAAATGCTTCATAATAGCAACTTCACGTCTCACATCTTCAATATCCACAGCAGTCCTAAGCTTCCTCTTAGAAATACTCTTACAAGCCAATAACTCTCTACTATCACGCTCAATGCAAAGATAAGTAACACCAAACTCACCGCGGCCAAGCTCCCGATCGACGAGGTACCTCTCTTCAATGTTCTCTTTAGGAACGCCGGTAAGAACAGTGATCGGAGCTTTCTTAGAAGCAGCAGAAGCGGAGTCTTTCTTGGCATGATCATGAGATAAGGATTTGACATCCTCCCTGGCAACAGCGGCCGGAGATCTGCAGCAGTTTCCCATCAGTAAAAGAAAAGGAATGAAAATGCAGTAATCGGAAGAGAAGGGATCTTGAAGAACAGGAAGCTAGGGTTTCAGTTTCACATTCTAAAAGTGAGGCCCTAGCCGTAGTCTCAGAGCTAGCAGTTGAGAGAGAAAGGAGTGAACAGTTAGAGAGAGAGAGAGGGGGGGAGACTGAAGAAAGGGAAGAAGATAAAGGGCATGAAGAATAGAAAGTGAAACTAATTCTTTTGAGGAGGAATTTCTTGTTTTTTATTTGTTTTAGTTTAATTGTTTATTAATTTTTAATTAAGTATGTATTAATTTAATCAAAATATTATTAGTATCATCGGCGTGTTTGGTTGAGTGAGTTTTGTCGGGTAACGGTTGCTATGCGAATAATTTTGTGAATTGTGAACATTCAACTCAGAATGCAAACGACATCGCTTTCATCCATGGAAAAATCTCTAAATACTGTAATTATAAATAATTTAAACTTTCAATAAATATAAACATTTCATTTTATATAAATTTTAAATAATAACAAATAAGTTATAATAAAACGTAGAAATGGTAATCTATTTTTTACAAAATAGATATTATTTTGTCTGTTATACAATTTGATAAATATGTGAATCTTATCTAGTTGTTTAAAAAATAAATTATTATTTTGTATAGATAAAAGGAATTATTATTTTATAAAAATAAAGTAAATATAGAAACACTAATGTAGAAATTTGAAGTTTATAATTTTTTTTATTTTTTGAAACAATAAGGAATCAAACAATTTACATTCAATATTATCCATCGTGTAATACAATTGTTTAGTAGAGATATAAGTTGAATTAATATTTGATAACACATGCATATATAAGTGACTAAATGCAGAGGATCGTAACTCTAATTCACTTTGGATGGTTCAAGAAAACAGTCGGAAAGTATATAAATTTTCACAACTAACTTTCAATCTATATAGTTACGTGGCAAGATGATCGAGGGTGTTATCCTATGAGAGTAGCCTTATAAATACCCATATATATACGAGCTTCGTAGATTCTCTCAAATTCTCTTTGTCATCCATTCCTTTATTTGCTAAACTTCAAAATGTGATTGGCTCCATTCGACTACCGATCAACCTCTATAGATATGTTCCGCCTTGAATGTTACTCTAATCATTCTGATGTCAAATTGCTATGAAACATGGATGGCTGGATCAAAATCGTAAACTATTTACAGTTCTAATCCACCACTTTCATTTTCCAACACTGTAGATAATATGAACATGTACTTAGTTAGTTACTACAACATCATGAACTATATATGCTTTTTAAGGAGTGACACAAGAACTTCTACTCAACAAATTCAGCTATTGTATAGCTCTGGGGATCCAATGCCGTTTCTCATTATAGTGACCCTGGAAAATAATTAGGCGCTAGTAGTAACGACTTTAATTAAATAAACTTAGTTTAGTTGGTATAAGGATTTAAGGAACATTTGTTGAAAAATATAATATGTACATATGATGAATGTACGCCCCCTCCATCCACCAAGAACAAAATGTTAAAATGTAATATAAAATTAAAGTGATGGTAAGAGGATTATGCGAAAATAAGAAGAGAATAAAAGGGAGATGTTGTGTCTTTTAATGGCAAACATTAGTATTGAAGCGAAAAGGGTCCCCTTCTGCTGTCTTCTCTGTTTTTTTGTGGGTCTTTTTTGATACTTCACCAACCGTCTCTTCTCTTCTTTCCCGCTATCGTATTCTTATTCTTGGCCTTTTCACTATTTTATTTTTTTCTTTATATTCCGCTGGGTTTTGAATATTCGTATAAATTAACATTGAAATTGTATTCCAAATTACTTTTTTTTTTTATTTATCAGTGAATTAAAATTGAGTAAATCAGTTATGAATAGGCAATTCCAATATCATCAAAGCATTTTCAGTTACATAACATTATGGGGAAAAAAAAGTAATTTTGCCCTTTTTTTTCTTTCAACGTAGAACACTTTTCTTAATTGGTGCAACTCGTTTCAAATTTAGGTCATGTTTTTTTCAACTTCTGACACATGAATTGAATTAAGCTTAACTTAACTGAATTAAATAAACATGAATTGAATTGAACTTAATGTCTTAACCTAAATGAATTTAACTGAACTTAACAATAATGCACTAATTATTAAATTAACATTAAAATCAATAACTATTAAAAAATAATAAATAGTTAATACTAATCATTAAAAAAGGTATTAAACGACATTAATTAACAATGAATATTTATAAATAATAAAATTAAATGCACGACTATTATAAAACTAGTATTAGTAAAATATTAATTATAATTAATATAAATATAAAAAATAATTATAATATATTATGATAAATAATTATTAATATATACAATAGTTATATTAATAAAATCATATATCTAATATTAAATAAAACAATATTATTAATATTAATAATAAAAAAATTATTGCAGTATGTAAAATCATTTAATTATAATTTGATTATTCAAATAATAATTAGTGTTACAGTCACACATAAATAGTTATTAAATTATCTTTTGTTTTGAATTAAAATCATCACATATTATTAGATTATAAATAACAAAAGTAATAATCTTTTTAATTAATAATTATTCTCGTATTAGTGTCCCATGTCACATTTCAAAAATTAATCAATACTATGATTATAATTAAAAATATAGTTATATTGTAGTGACACTAATAATATTGTTATATTAATAACACTATTACTTATTACTATATATAAATTATTCTTACTATAGTTATAATTATTATCAACTACATTGTTTAATAACTATTTTTCCATGTTAATTATTATAATATTAATTATTATTAATGTATTAATTACAATAATTATTAGTAAAATTGACTAGAACTGAAAATAATTGAACTGGACTTAATGAACCTAAATTGAACTGAACTTACTTAACTAAACTGAATTTAACTTATCTTAACTTAACCAAATTGAAGGTAAAAATTAAAAAAAATAATTTAAAAGTATTTATTTAACAGAACTTAAGAAATTTTACTTTTTAAGCATTTTCACATTTTGTAATTTGGCTTGCACAAGTTGTTTGGAGTTTTATAAATTTTATAAAATAAAAACCATTTTTTTTACAACTATCAATTTTTCTAATTTTTGAAAAAAATGGGATTCTGTCCGAGGACCTCACCTTCCTGCTCCACTTTAAAAGGAGGTGTCCACTGTAATAAAGATAAAAATTAAAAAAAAAATTGTCACGGTAAACTAAGCAATTTTACTTTTTTAGATGAAAACATTAATAAGTACTTATGTTGTTTCGTATATATGGGAAGATATGTAATCTATTAGTTTTTGTTGTTTATAGATTTGGTAATTTATGTCCAGGCGTATTTACTTACGTTGTTTTATTATTTTTCTCATTAATTTTCACAAATAAAACATAATGGGGTAGCACCGCCCATTATTTCAAAGAAAATGCTCTAAATATCATTAAATTATTATGATGACACTGGAAAGTCCAAAATGAAGAATCTGACAATGTTTTTCCTTTTTAAATAAAAATATATTAATTATGGAATTTTTGTTCCAATGAGAATCACTAACCAGATATCTTTGTTGTATTTAAATCATTAGAATCAAGACATACAGGACATGCTTTTGGATTTTTAATCAATTTTCTTGTCATGTTATTTTTTTATACAATTAATTGAAACATGTACTTCTAATCTCTCTCTTTAAAATCTGTGCTACTAAATTATTACCCTATTGTCATATTGTTGAATAATTGCATTTCAAGATTTTTCCAAAAATTAGGTCCTGAAAATCTTTATCTTACATGTTTGATATGCGGTTCAAAAGATAAATAAAATAATAAAAAAATAAAAGTACAATTTGATTTTTAGAACATATGTAGAACATGCAAGAGAAAGGTTTTGTGAACTTGATTTTTGTTATAATTTCCTATTAGCAATTAGGATTAGAACAAATCTAAATTATCACAATTGATTAAGTGTCATCAACAAACTTAAAGCTGCGTATTAAGAATAGAAGAGCAGTTAAAAAGATTTGTTAAAACTTAAAACACATAACGAGAACCTCTTTCATAGTGTAGTTGTTACAACCATTAATCATGGCAAGTTCTAACATTTCCAGGGCTATGAATAAAATAAGAAATATGGATTCTGTTATTCAAAAATAATTATTTAAAATAAAAATATGTTCTATAAATATTAAATTGAAAAATATCTTTTAATACTTTATTTTAAACTACTTATTTAATCCATTCCATTTAATGAAGATAAAAAGTTTTTTAAAGTTCATATATAAATATGGACATAAAGAAAAAAATATTAATCATGATCCTTAGATCATCATACTCTTAACCTATGCTTATGTTCTGTTTTATCTATCTTTTGTAAGTGTTACAACCATGATATGTCATGACTATATTTAAAAATTTAGCGATTTCAGATTCTATTGGCATTGAGATTATTCTTTGTAAATAACAACGAGGAAAAAAAATGATTTCTTCAATATTTTGGTTACTAACTTAATTAAGGACTTCTCTTTCTTTACCATATTTCCTTATAAAATCTAGTCTTTATAAATATTATAATTTTACAAAATTTAAAATAAATTATTTTTTTCCTTATAAATGAAAATGAGAAATATTTTTCTTTTTATTATTTTCTTATGTTAACTTTGTCAACCCTTACGTTCACTCTCTTATTTAATTTGAATTTCACAAATTCAAACGACTGTATCTCACAAATCGTTGGATTTTTCAAATCGACACTTTGAAATATTTTGTTCGTCTTAATTTTATCTTTAAAATGATACACACTTTGATTTTTCGAAAAAATGGTTCGCAATCTAATACATGGTATAACTATGGGATAATGCCTTTTTTACTATATTTTCATGGAGACGTTATACATGGTCTAAAAGTTGTATAATATATTTACATAACTTTTTTTCTACTTTATGTTTGTAACAGTATTGATTTTCCATAAAAATCATAACATGAAAACCTTAAACCTAATATGAAAGCTCTTATACATGGTATAATAGTGGTATAATGTATTTATATAGTATATCCCTTATTCATGTTTACAACATAATTCACTTTCCAATAAATGAAACAATTTATCGTAGTCATAACATAGTATAATAGTGGTGAAAACCCCATTTTTAATTGTTTTTCATGAAGGTGTTATACATTATATAAGAGTGATAAAATGTATTTTATATACTCTTTTTCAAAATATATTATACCACTCTCATACATGTATAATACTTTCATGAAAAAGACAATAAAAACAGTTATTATACCACTATTATACAATGTATAATATAACGATACATTACAATTATTTTCAAAAAATTTGAAGGACATGTCATTTTAAAGATAAAATTAAGACGCATAAAATATTTTAAAGCGTCAATTCGAAAAAATTAACGGTTTGTGAGATATGGATGTTTGAAGTTGTGAAATTCAAAATTTAATAATCAAAAGAAGGTAGTTAGTTATAAAGGGTAGTCAAAGTCAACATAAAAAATTTAATCTAATGAAATGATAAAGTTAATAATATTTTCACTTCTTTATTGTAAAAATAATAAAATCTAACTTTTTTTTAAATATGTGATTTGGTTAATTTTAGTCTTTATATGCCATGCATTATGGGCTGTTAATTATTGTTGACAAGTTTGGGCTGAAATTTTAAAAACGGGCTATTTATGTCTGCTTGTCTAAATGTGCTGTGTTTTTTTTTTTAAGATTAAAATTTTATGAAATATAAAATTATAATCAATATTTGAGAGATTATTTTACCCTAATGTTAAAAGTGCTTTATATCAATTGATATCAAAGCAAACCAAATATATGTTGTCAATTAGCCGTTGTAACATCTTTTAATTACAGTAGTGCTACTATAAGTAGGATTAATGTAAGTCCAATATCTCAACGCAATTTAGCAACAAACAAAAGAAAATGTGATATGGTTAATTCTAATTTTTCACCCCTACAGTCAAATATCAGTTATTTTTATTTGAAAGGAAGGGATTGCATTAAAATTAATTATGGATATAAAACAATAAAACTAAATATGGATATAAAACAATCATGCGGGGAAGAGTATCAAGTTTTCGTTACCTTATCAAAGAAAACAACACGAGGCAAAGTATTGGCAACCACTTTGTTTTACAGGTTTTTTTACAACAAATCTGACTGATGTGGGTTTATGGAGTGCTCCAAACAAGATTTGGTAGACAATTCTCAATTGTTTTTGGTTCTAAAACATGCTATAGTTGTTGTCTCTAGTTGCTTTCCTTTGTCTTCATCGTTATTTGACTCAAAAATTTTGAGAAGCTTAGTAACATTTTTAACCGCCTGAATATGATCCAAATGGAATAATGCCCCCTTTACTTTTCAAGGTTAAGGAAATTTTGCAAAAGTGTACATGGAAGCTACACTTGACATATTTGAAAAATCAAAATCAACTAGAAACTGTTATGTAACATTTAAAAGCAGATTAATACACTTTTTTCAAGTTTATATTGGTTAAAAAACTTCAAAAAGTTTAGGCTAAAGTAGAATATTTAAACCAAGTTTAAAGCAAAGATATATTTGGGGGATTTTGATCGAAGGTGTTGTAAAGCCTTTTAAGCTCACAATTTTTTGCCTTCCTGGTAAGGATAATATCGAGGTTACTAGCTATTTAGTTCAACTAATATCTTGGATGAAGGGATCCTCCACTTTCTATTGCTCATCTTGTTTTTAATTGAAAGGAGATCTGAAGTAATTAACATGATTATTATAATTGGTGATTACCGATCCAACCAATCAAATATGTTACTCGTCTTTTTACTACTGAATACACACCCATTTTCTTAAAACTATTAACTTTTTTTTCTCTCATCATTCACATTATTTAAATAAAACAAATCACTAAAAAAACTATGTACTGATCAATAATTATTATTCATCATTGAAAATTAATGGCTTAATGCATCTACACCCCATGAACTTGTTTAAAAAGGGTTGTCGCAACCCTGAACTTTGAAATGTGACAGATAGCCCCCTGTATTTGTCTAAAACGCGTCACTTTACCCATTTTTGCTGACCTGGCTTGCTACGTAAATGACCATCAAAATACATGCGCGTAAATTATGTTGGTGGAATAGAAAATCAATACAAAAAATCCATAACATTTGTATTCTTACAATTGAAAATCTTTAATATATATTCTTCATCTCTATTCTAAATTTTTTTTCAATTAATCATAATATTGTATCGATTCTTGACCCGTCGTGTTCATTTTCTTATTCTTGAAGCCAATATTTTTACGAGGGAAAGTGACACGTTTTAGACAAATACAGGGGGCTATCTGTCACATTTGAAAGTTCAGGGTGACAACAGCCTTTTTTGAACAAGTTCAGGGGGTGTTGATGCATTAAACCAAAATTAATAAACAAAAAAATACATGATAGAATGGAAATAAAAAATATCATTAGGATGGACTTTTCTGAAATATTTTCTAGCATACACAGTTGAATTCGTAGTTGAAGGAATGTCCAAATTCCATATAATTGAAGTTCAGAAATAAATTTGAACTTTTTTTCTTCCACGTGAAAGTTCAAAATTTCCTAGTAAATATGTAAAAAACGTTGAATTAACAAATCGTCAAATCTTTTTTTCCTGGAAAAAGATTGAATTAATCAATTTTGTGTTTGATTACAAATGTTTTTGCTAGTTCGGAGAAAAAAAATTATCCTTGGCAGCAACAACTACCCTAGAAGGGCTCTCAAGTGATTTTTTTAACGTAATTATTGGAAACAAAAAATTATAGACGTTTATCGGATACTGAAACTTCCCAAGTTGAAGAATGTTGTCTTCATCTCTGTTTTTATTAAAGATTTGAGATTAAAAATTTTTATTCTAACCGTGATACCGTGAATTCTCTATCTCCATCGAGTCGGATTTCTTTCAGTTCAAGGAAATCCCGCTCCATTTATAACTCTACTTATTGCCAAGTTACAACTTTTTTATATATTACATGTCATAAAAATGGTTACATGTTTTAATTTATTCAATTTAGAAATACTAGTAAAACCATCCAGAAACATTTAATGGGCAAATACCAATTTAAGGTTTCACTGTAAAATTATGAAAGCGATGAGAGTGATATCCAAACAAGATGTGACCTAAACACCGATCTTCAAGAATTCCGATTGCCTGCACAACAATGCTTGGTTGGAGAACTAACGTTAGCACTTCGATGATCAAGTTAATCTCAATATGGGGCAAGAGAGTAACAAGAAGAAGCAATGAGATTTTGTACCTTGGGTATGATGGAGAAAGATGTTTATATAGGGATTTAATGAATACGTGGCATAGTGGGGCCCCTGCCACTCTTGTCGGCTTGCCGCTAGTGGCGGGAGCACGCGCCGAATGGTCACCTTGTCGTACCTATCTGGTCTGACAAAGGCGCAGGCTTGTGGTGCTACCGAAACCTAGGAGTGAGGTCAACTACGTGGCCTCCTCTCCTCCTAGTGTTTGGCCGAACAATCTCTGAGAATTCTGTATAATAATACTAATTCTTACGTCACTGTAGCACGGCCGAGGCCTAGGGAAAAACTGGTGACGTGGCCTCTTCTCCATGCCCGATCATGATAATTTGAGAGTCCTAGTCAAATTAATATAATAATTAATAAAAGTGGATCTTTAGTAAAAAAAGTAATAACAAAAATTTTTATTTTTCAAAGAAAGTAGGAATTGATCTTGAGTAAAGAAATGTAGTATTAAAAAATTTAATTTTTTGAGGAAGATAGAAATTGATTTCAAGACTTCTCATATCATTAACAAGTGACTTACCAATTCATTTAACACTAATTAATGTTTATTTTTATCTTTTAAATATTCATTACAAAAAATAAACGTAAAAAATATTTTTAAACCCTTTCCGACTAGAGACCATGAGCGATCGCACAACTTACACCCTGTCCAGGGCCGATCCTACTCTCCTCCAAGCACTTGAGCCGGTTATAGGGAAGGGACCTGTCCTGCTGACAGCTCCAACAACACTAACGAGACTCTATACTTGATTGTTATCAAAGAGTAATGAATATGGAGTGATGTTATTCATTCAACTTGATAACAAACCCTTAAAGATTTTGACAAGAAATCGAAAAGAAGGCAAAATTTTGATATGGTTAACACATCATTATTATTTTTATAATTAAGTGCTAATATTCGTGAAAATAATCATCATTATAGGTTTGATGTTATCATAATACATCGTATGATCCACAAGGAATTTAAGACAAACAAACGAATATAGCGTAAGAAGGTTGTCAAGATAAGATACATATTCATATTTGAAGTTCGATGTTCACTCGATCCACGATCATCTCATTAATGATAAATTATGTAATTGAGTTGTTCAAGTAACTATCTATAAAAGAAACAAAATATAAGAGATCAAAGGTGGAAAAACAATTAGGAATTTGATCTTATATTTTTTATAGTTTTTTATACGCATTTGTTTTAAATGAATTAAAATTTATGGATTATAACTAGAAAATGATTATCTATTATATTTTGATATTATATTCTTGTTATCGTCAATGATTGAAAGAGAAACGAATTCGAATCGTCGTACCTGTTGAATTCTAAGTTAAAAAATTAAGTTTTGTTGATTCCAAGTTCATAAGAATAGAAGGTACCTACAGCTATCAGAAGAAAAGTTCTATAACCAATAGTCATCAAAGTAGGGGTGTTAACGAGCCGAACCAAGACCGAACAGTCTCGGCTCGGCTCTTGAACAAAAATGGTCAGGCTCGGCTCGGCTCGGCTCGAAGCTCGTCGAGCTTAGAAAACTTTAGCTCGGCTCGAGTTTGCAAGCTCGCAAGCCTAAATAAGCCGAATATATATTTCTTTTGCAACGAAAAACAAAAGTGTTGCTCCTAAGTGTTTCAACGTTAAAACATTAGTTAAAAAAGATTGCATTAGTAGCACTATATTTTACTACACTTTTTCAAAAAAGTATCGGGAAAATACATTTATTATACAAATAATTATTACTCACTAAATACTTACAATTTGTTTTTCACTAATTTATTAAGTAGAAAAATTATACGAACATGTTCGCGAGCTTTCGAGCCGAATCTTAAAAGGTTTGGTTTGGTTTGTTAATATTTCGAGCTGATCTCGAACTCGAGTCGAGCTCTGACCGGGCTTTTACCGAGCCGAATCTCGAACTGTTTGCGAGCTACTGGACTTATTAACACCCCTAATCAGAAGAAGTGTTGCATCAACAGATAATTTCCATCAAAAGATGCCCAAGGGACTTTTAAGTAATTTAACACTAAAAGTCACGGGAACTGATATGCATTAAATGCCGCCGCGCACCAAAAGTTTTTTCTTGAGAAAAAGGACGAAAAGGGTTCTTGTCCAAAGAACAAAAACATCCTCTCTCATTTTTTAGCAGACAATCGTACAATATGGGACCAAGAATCTCCTTGATAGAGATCGCAAAGATTCTACCTGGACTTGCTATTTCTAAACGGGAAAATTAACGAAAATTTTCAAGAGACAACATGCAAATATTCTGCTATTGTCCAAGATAAACGTAAACATCCTTACCCTTTATAAAGGATGATTTTCTCCTGTAAAGAAGGTTGGTGAAGTATTATCGATCAAAAGAGCAATCAAGCTATTGCAAAAACTCTACAACTACTTCACTTTTGAATGACTAAAGCAAACACAAATTAAATCTGTTTGTATTTGAGTTTTTACTGAAACATAGTTCAGAAACTCTCTCATTTCATTCAAAACAAATTTGTAATCACTAGCTTAGTAGTTAAGTTAGTGTAATAGAGCTTAGAAACTAAAAGAGGAAGGAACTATGTAGTCAGAAGCTTTGAGCTTTAGATACAAGAAGGAAGGTAAATTTGTATTCGAAAAGCTTCAATTTACTGAGATTGTTGGACTGTACTTCAACCAGCATTGTAGTGGTTTGTTTCTTCACCAAAAGAAGAATTAGTAGTGAATTAAATTTTGGACAAAGTCTCCAAGGATCTAATTAGGCAGAGGTTGAACTAGGATAAAAAAAATTGTGTTTGCAATTTCTTATCCCTCTTATATCAACTGTCATTACATTTATATTCCAGATAGTTAAAAGTTAATTAGATTCACAGACTATATCTTTCATCTGTTTCAAAAAAGGGTCTTTGAGTAAAAACCACAAGTTAGTTGATTATTCAGAAGAAACTCTTGAATTTAATTCCGCTTAACCTCTGAGCTGTGTAAAACACTTGAAAAATATTTATTTACTCCCATTTGACCTATTTATCACCTAACAGGTCCTACGATACCTTTTTTATGCACGAAGATTGAAGAATATGATTTGTATGCCAAACCGAATCTACATAACGATTTGTTGAATATTAAATTAATTTTCATGACTTTGACAAGAGAATATCGATAACGAGATTTTCCGAGAGAGAAAAAATAAATTTTCTTCAATAAAAAAAATGAATCCTTTAACGTTTATTTATAGAGAAAAAACTCTAAAATATATCATTTAGTACTTATGAAAATAAGTACATATTAATATTTGCAATGAGATCTTTAAAATTATAAATAGTCAAATTTAATCCAATTGAATCGAGTTGGGTACTTAAATTAGAACTAAACTTATAATTTAACAAAAAAAATTCAGTATTCTTTTGCTAATTAGGATTTATTTTCCAAAGTTTTCATTTTTCTTTGTAATGTCCACTTCAATACTCTTTGTTCTCCATTTTTTGTTCAAATCATATTTGTGGGAGCCGAGAATCGAATATCGTTGATCATCTTCACTTAGTCCTTTTTATAGATGAATCAACTGAATTAACTACAACTAGTTCTATATTTGCTATTTTTAAATAAATGTTTTGTGTTATTTTTCTTTGCTTATAGAACAGCTACAACAAAGTCAGTATAACTTTGTATTCTATTCTATATTATAAGCATTTTTCAATAACCGATATTTTATTATTATACTATTATTTTTTAAAAAAATAACAATTATTGAATAGAATATTTTAAATTAATTAATAAACATAACTTAAAAAATATAACATTTTTAATTATTAATTATATAATTTCTAAATGCAAAATATTTCTTTCAATAAATAATAATTTATTGTCAGTATATTGAATATTGCAATTAATCATTTTCTTATTGCTATTAAGTAAACATATTCGAAATTAAACAATTTATCATGTTAATAAATATAAACTTAAAATAACATAACTTTAACTAAATATTTAGTATTCAACTATAAAACTAATCAAAATATTTAACATATAAGTCAAATAGATTTTCTAAAAATAAAAAAAATTTAATATTTCTAGTCCAAGCTGTTATTTTACATCAGGACTAGCTAAGAATTTATTTTCTAAGTTTACAATAAACATCACTAGTCTAGCGGATTCTACAATATTAATTTTGTACGAAACAAAATCATAAAGAAAAACACTGATTAAGACGTGACTCATTTTCCAATTTAAACTTAGAATACAATTTCATACTTATCTCTACAAATTAATGAATTTTAAATTCATATATATAAAAGCAAAAAGTGAACCATTAACAATTCTAATTGTTAATAGGAAATGGAAATCAACCTAAGCTGCGGACTAAAATTTGAAAAGTTACTGTATTACTATTTATACGATAATAATTCTAATACAACTGCTATTAATAATTACAATGCATAAATAATCCTAATATCATGAACAACTCAACGATTTCCTCCTGGTGATTACAAGTCAAAATAGAAAAAGTCTAAATTAAGTAAACATGATAATGTAAGAAAATTTCAGTTTGTAAGTAAATTGGTATATTTCTCAGAATAGATTTGAGAGGTCATGGGTTTGAAACTTAACTACTTCAAAAATCGGTATTTATAAAAAAAATAATGTAGGAAAATCAAATTGGTTTGATAGTTTATGTTTTAAATAAATGTGCAATTGCATTTAACATGCATATAAATTTAAAAAATCTACACCCTATTTTGTATGTGTATGTAATTTGAACTTCAAAATTATAGAGCTAAAAAAATACATTTTATTGGAAATTGCGTCATAGCCATATTAGATGCATGGATTCTATTCTTTTGTTTAGATTAGATATGATCACGGAGGTGAGTCATGTAATTGGACTTAGACATTCATTTTTTTACCAGATTTGAGTTTGTCAAAGTTTAAATTTATTTTTACCGGACTTGTTTTCCGGCTTGGTACTTGTACAAAAATCAAGTCAACCCGAGCACAACACTTTAAAGTGTGAGCGAGGCCGGGTTTAGGGTTGAATTTTTCGGTTATAAGCCGATGAAGTCCATCATAGTCCACCCAACGCACATATATAGTTTAGGTTAAAAATTTAGCTAAGTATCTTCATTGATAGAATATTACATTACATGAAAATATCTTTTATATATATCTTCAACTCATTGTAACGATATCATTAAATTATTTGACACATCAAATCCACGATCTATCAACTACACGTTAGCAGTCAAATCACAATTTTGAGTTCAAATTTGAACTTACTAAAGTGCAATTTTTTTCTTACTTTCGTTAAATGCAAATGTGCAATTTTTTTATTTAAAACTTGACAAATTAATTAAATTGTAAAATAATGAATAATTTAATGAGATAGAATATAGTGAATGTAGGGTCAAATATTTGGGCCAGGAATGGTGTGAACACTGAAAAAGCTGGGCCCAATTTCTGCATGCATGCCACGTGTATCTTCGTTCTTACCATCCACACGTGGGACACCACACCATTCCGCGTTATTCTGTTTTGTTTGAAGGAAGAAAGCTTGATTCAAAAGCTTTACTGATATTTTCTTTGTTCAATTTTTTGTAACATTATCACATATAGTCATTCAGTCTTATAATTTTAAAATAATGGTTAAGCAAGATACAACTGGATTAAGTAATATCAAACCACTGTATAGAAATTTGTACTCATCAAACATCCAAATACATAATTAAATTCAATATAGATCATATATATTAGTATAATAAGTAGTATAAATATTAATTAAATCTAATTCAAAATTATATTTTTTAACTTAATAATAAATTTATTTCGGAGATTACGAAGACAATGTTGGTCAAATTGTATTTTATTTCCAAATCAATCCAATTCAACCTGCTTTCTAAAGATGTTTTGAACATTCAAAATATTATTGTTAGATTAAACGATTTAACTGATCAATTTGGTTCAAATTTTGTGACAGTGATTTTTTTATCTATGATTATAACTAGTAAGTGGATATATATATGTGTGTGGGGGTTGACTTTTCTTGCATATATATATATTTTTAAAATACTATCTCTCAACTGGACTTACATTAAATAAAAATAATATCCACCACATCTCATAAAATTTGAGATTTTTAAAATTCATAATTTTCATTTTAATCACTAAATCAAAACCTCAATCATTTGCACAAGTGCTTGAAAAATATTAGAAGTAAAAAATGAATGCAGTAGATATAGAAAATCCAGGCAAATTAAAAGCCGTTTCCTTAAAAAAGAATGAAAAGCTACCGGTTTGCAATACACGTACAAGACTCTTGAGAACCTTTCTCTGGTTTTGTCTTTCACCGTTCAAAGCCCCACACCATTTATAAATTATTTCATACACATTTTACTTTTTCTTATAATAATAATAACTATTATAATGATAATTTAATCTTGGACTAGTTGGGTTGAACTTCAATTTTCGAAAAACAAATTTTCGAAATTTGTAATAGTTGATATTTTAATTATTA
Source organism: Euphorbia schlechtendalii (assembly GCA_949673415.1). Lineage (NCBI taxonomy): Eukaryota > Viridiplantae > Streptophyta > Magnoliopsida > Malpighiales > Euphorbiaceae > Euphorbia > Euphorbia schlechtendalii. The sequence goes on along the minus strand of CATIWQ010080691.1, from coordinate 16,135 downwards.
ATATTTTTCTTTCCAACTTGAAAGCTAAATCATACTAAATTAAATTAGATTAAATTTATCTCGGTGAAAGATTATATATACAAAAATTAAACTAAATTAGAATGAAGTGAATAAATTAGATTAGTTGTTCAATAGAACGTAGCCTAAGTTTGACAAATCATCTTAACAAATTTGATACATTCAAACTTTTTTTAATCAAATTCGAATTTGACTATAGCTTAAATTGTAAGTTAATTTAATCTTAATGGTTGCACACAATAATTCCCCTGGATTCTTCAGGTCATTCTGACGACACGTAAACGCAATGTGAACTAATTAGATTTTCTTTTCCTTTTTCTTACATTAAAAAATGTAGAGAGAGAAATAAAAAAATTAAAAAAGAAATATAGAAAGAGAGAAAATTAAGTTTCCGCGTAGACAGATAAAGACCATAAAGAATGATTCATTTTCAATTTCGTTTTCTTCATCTCAACGAATAAACATAGGAACTTCTGCAAAATTGCATTTTGGCACCTACTTTATTGACTAATTGTTCTTCTAGTCCTTTTGTTTCACAAATGGTCAATTTCCATTCGAAACTATACCAAATTAAATTATATATAATTGACCCTTTTTACAAATAACCAAAAAATAATTGGTAATCATCGAAGGGTCTTATACACAAGTTACCAGATTTTTCTATGTGAAAAATGATTAACTATACAATAAGCTCAATGTGGTATAATTTTTTTTAATAAATTTGAAACAATTCTCAAAATTTAGATATTGTGAAAATCTAACTCATAGTTTCATACTTCATTACCACTTCATGGTGCTGGGCAGGGGGTAAGGGGTGCGTCCATCCAGGATCCCTTGTTGGAAAGGGTCTAAAATTATTTTTTATGTTTAAATTTTTAATAGTTGATATTTAAATGATAAAAATGAATATTAATAAGTATTAGATGAATTGGTAAGTTACTTGTTAATGATGTAAGAAGTTTTGAGTTCATATCTTAGATTCTTCAAAAAATTAATTTTTTATTACTACTGTTTTAAAATATTATTATTAATCTAGGGTTCTTAAATTATCAGGACAGGGCCTTATTACAGTGATATAAATTTACATGACAAATGTTGTCTTTGCATTTTATGTGAAAAATGAACTAAAAAGTTGATAAATTTATAAGACAAGGACCGAAAAAGTTATTTGTTCTGGAAACTTAGCCCAAGCCCCAAACCAAAAAAACACAGCTCTATTTCTCATTGCAAAATCTTTTATTATAATTAGTTTTCAAAACGCAGAAGCTAAATATTATAATCAATCTCCCTTTTGGCCCTTTTCCTTTGATTCACACTTCCTTTTCAGTTCACACCACCAATTCCTATAAATCTTTCATTTCTCTCTCTTTCCATCTTTTCTTCTTTTCTGATCTAAACAATCTTTCATCTTTATTTAGATTGCGTGTGTTTTAATGGAACCACACCATCTCCAAAATCAACCGTTTCATCAGCAACATCAAATCAGTGTTAATATTGCTGACCCAGCAGATAGATTCCCTCAATGGAGTATTCAAGAAACAAAAGAGTTCTTGATTATCCGATCAGAGCTCGATCGGACTTTCATGGAGACTAAAAGGAACAAGCTTCTCTGGGAAGTTATCTCTACTAAAATGAAAGAAAAGGGTTTTTTCCGCAGCGCTGAACAGTGCAAATGCAAGTGGAAAAATCTCGTTACCCGATACAAGGTACGATCTTTATCTATTAACTCGTACTTAAAATATTCTATTGAATTATCGGTCGTGGTATAGACTCAAGAAAACCTAATTAGAGTACACATATTATTTTAGAGCTTTAGATTTAATTTTTTTTTTTTTTTGGGTTTTTTATTGATTAAATAGTGCAAGTAAGGAGAGACAAAAAAACCCTATTTTTTTTTCTCATGATACACGATTTTTATTTAGGGTTGTGAAACGATGGAACCCGAGTCGTTGCGGCAACAATTCCAGTTCTACAATGAGTTACAAGCGATTTTTGCTAATAGAATGCAAAGAATGCTATGGGCGGAAGCAGAAGCAGGAGGAGGAGGCAGCGGTAGGGGGAAGAAGAAAGCGGGGCAGCTTTCTTCGGACGAGGAAGACGAAAATATCGAAGAAAGTGAGGAAGAACAAGTGAGTGTTAAGAAGAGGAAGAAGGGGAAAACCACGGCCAACGTTGGAAGTAGTAGTAATAGCAGTAATAACTTGAAGGAAATATTGGGGGATTTCATGAAGCAACAAATGCAAATGGAGATGCAATGGAGAGAAGCGTTCGAAGCTCGGGAAAACGAGAGGAGGATGAAGGAAATGGAGTGGAGGCAGAAAATGGAGGCCTTAGAGAATGAGAGGATAATGATGGAAAGAAGATGGAGAGAAAGAGAAGAACAAAGGAGAATAAGAGAAGAAGCTAGAGCTGAGAAAAGAGATGCTCTTATTACAGCCCTTTTAAACAAGTTTAGAAGAGAAGATATTTAGCCAGTTTTATAGTTGTGTTTTTTTCGTTTCTTGAACAACAAGGAATTCAAGAGGGAACGTAGCTTTTTAGAGGTTTGTCTTGCAACTCTTTAATATGTTATTGCTTAGTGTTCTTTATTTAATTGCTTTAGATTTGGTTTATTAATTAGAAAAAAATACCTTCAAAATGGCCTCTACTTTGCTATATTTGTTTACAGTATCTCTTTCTAATGTTGTTTAGTAAAAATCTCAAATTTCCCTGTTATGATTAATTTGAGACTAAGTAAAAATCAAATGAACGAACTTTTGATACATAAGGTATATATATCCTATATGTAACGCAATAAGTTGATATGTGGTGCACAATTGTGTTATTTATAATGGTCCATTCTTGCTAATGCCTCTCAGTTTCATTAACAAGAAATCATCATGTGTGTTGCAACTTTGCCACTCACTTATTATATATATATATTTGCATATTAATGATTCTTATGGTGCAATAGTTATATATAATTCAAGAAATTGCATTTCCCATTATTTATATATGGCTAAAATTATGGGTCAATATGGGACTTTAATATCGCTTTGGTAATGTTTTATAACTTGTGTATATTTTGAATGTTTGAATATTGAATATTGAATTGCTTATTCATGAACTTGGCAACTTTTGCCAATCGAATACCACCGTGAATTTTCAAAAGTTCCACTAAGCACCTTCGAAGTCGCATGTTAGATTATGATTGGGTTGACTTTTCAAAGTTATCATTATTCTGATTTTTATCTCTCCAACAAAAGATTATCATATGACGTTAAGGAGGCTAACTTGATGTACTTTTGCTAAGTTCAAGGGATCAAGTGAAACTTTTAAAAATCCAGGGTGACATATGATAAAAGTTAAGTTTAGAAGAGTCTTGATGCATTGGCCTGTTTTGTATATGTTATATTTAGTTTTACTTATTTGGTGTGTAATAAACAAATTTTAGTAATTTACTAGTTCACAATTATATGATGATATAATGTCAAATATACAACCGTTGAACTTCACACTTCTTGTCGTGTGCAACCGTTGATACCCAAATGGCATCTTTGTCGACTTCGTTCTTCGTGGGATCTTCGGGTTCTTCGAGGTCCTTCGTGCTCCGTTGAGATTCCGTCGAGTACCTACAAAACAAGGCTTGGCCGGGGTTCCGGCAAAGCCCCTCCGATGCTTAAGTCAGTTCTTAAGATGGAGGAGAATGAGAGGTTTGTTGTCTGGAGTTGAGTTACCTCATGAAGGAGATGTGTTCCCTTTTATAGCTAAAAAATGATGATGATGGTAGCAAGTGGGCCAAGATATAGGCATAGGCATAGGGCAACCTAGCTAGGAGTAGGCTTAGGGGTGTGGGTTTAGGTGTAGGCTTATCTTGATATCAGGAGTCCCCCCCTTTCGATCATTGAGGCTCTTTAGGGCCGAAGCTGATGACGTTCAGATTCATATCGCTGATGGAGTCATTTTGTTTGTTGAGGTCGTGATTTTACGTTGTGCACCTGCGAATTTAATACATGATAGCGCTTGATAACTGTGCCCAGGGGATCACTGGGGATAGCGGCCTGCGAGTTGTGATGCTTTAATTTCAAAACATAAGAGCACTAAGGGGACCACTAGGGATCGCAGCCTGCGGGCATAAGAGCGTCGAGGGGATCACTAGGGGTCATGGCCTGCAGGCTGTGACTTGCTTTAATTTCAAAGCATCATAGCGCCGAGGGGATCGCTAGGGATCTGACCCTATGGGCTGTTGAACTTGCTTTAATTTCAAAGCATAAGAGCACCGAGAGGATCGCTAGGGATCTGACCTTGCGAGTTATTGAACTTGCTTTAATTTCAAAGCATAAGAGCATCGAGGGGATCTCTAGGGATTTCTTGCGGGCTGTTTAATTTACTTTAATTTCAAAGCATAAGAGCACCGAGGGGATATCTAGGGATCTGACCCTGCGGGCTGTTTAATTGCTTTAATTTCAAAGCATAAGAGCACCGAGGGTGTCTCTAGGGATCTGACCCTGCGGGTTGTTGAATGGCGGTGAATGTTTTCTTCGATCTTGGGGGAAGAATGGAGAATGTATTGCCTTCCATCTTGGAGGACTGTCAAGGGGTGATGAATGTCATCGAGAAGGGAGGAATGTCTCACCTTCCACCTTGGAGGTGGCCTAATGCTTGCTTCGACTGTCGAAGAGGGAAGAATGTCTCGCCTTCGGTCAAGGAGGTCCATCGAGAAGGGAGGAATCCATCGCCTTCAGCCTTGGAAGTGGTCTGACACTTCCCTCGACCGTCGAGGAGAGATGAATGTCTCGCCTTCCATTAGAAAGATCCATCAGGAAGTGAGGAATGCCATTGAGGAGGGAGGAATGTCTCGCCTTCCGTCAGGGAGATCCATCGGGAAGGGAGGAATGTCTCGCCTTTCATCTTGAAGGTGGTCGGATGCTTGCTTCGGCCATCGAGGAGGGAGGAATGTCTCACCTTCCATCAGGGAGATCTATCGGGGAATGGAGGAATGTCTTGCCTTTCATCTTGAAGGTGGCCGGATGTTTGCTTCGGCCATCAAGGAGGGAGGAATGTCTCACCTTCTGTCAGGGAGATCCATCGTGAAGGAAGGAATACCATCGAAGAGGGAGGAAAGTCTTGCTCCATGAGAAATTTCATAGCTACCTTCATGATCCTGAAATCGAATTCAACTAGGTAAGCAAAATGGGATCTTCCCACATAATTTTTGTAAATAATGCAAGTTGTTAGTCGTAGCAGACATGTGTACTGGAAGAATCAAGTATAAATAGAGCTTAAGTTATGCCGAATTATTGAGCAAACCAAGTTTTGACAACTTTTGATCGTCAATTGAGAAGAGCTTGTCCTATGTGGATTTGGAGACTTGAAGAGCTCCAGTTGCCTTGTTTACCTCCATTAGCCGTGCAAGGTGTGTGTATGTCAAACAATCGATAAACATGAGAAATATGAATGTGCAAGCGAGAAACATGTTTGAAACTCGAGAAATGACATTAGCGAGTAATATATATAGAATTAACAATTCATGGGTCACAAAGAAACTACAACATGTATGCGACTTAGTAACGCAATTTACAGATAAAATATAATGGTTATTCATTACATCGACCAACGGGATAATCAAATAGACACAATGTTTCCATCATTATCGGCATAAACTTGTAATAATGAAGCAAAGTAATGGTACAGAGACCACATATAATTAATATGCATGGATCAATTTTCAAGTAGGTGATGGATATGCAGATTATTTGTTTACCAAGGTCAGAAGACATGGAAATGATACGCTAACAAGGTTAACGAAAGCAATAATGTATACACTTGGTTGTTATGTTAATTATACTCGTGATAATTAACTTAGCAAAATAAGGTCAAGTTCAATGCGGCTGAATTAAGAATATATGGTTAAGTCAAGCATTGCAAGTCTAATTCTAAATAATTACCAACCAGATCATGTAATGGGCTGGCAATTTTATGCAAGTGTTAACTTGTGCTATAGGGTGGTGTTCTTTATTAAATCAAGTTAATCCATTTCGGGACTTTTATGACATTGCTGCAACATAGAAACTTTCTTGAGAAATTAATAAAGTGAGATTGTTACTTGCCTTATTAGTGACACGATTTGTGGAGGCCATTCAATTGACACCGATCCAATGCGTAGTACCGCCAAAGGGTCACGCTGAACGCGCGGGAACGCCGAAGCTTAAACGGATTACGCCGAATGAGCGGAAATGCTGAAGCTTGAATGTGTCACGCCGAATGAGCGAAATCGCCGAAGCTTAAATGGATTACGCCGAACGCATGTACACGCCGAAGCTTGAATGGGTCATGTCGAACACGCGGAAACTCTGAAGCTTGAATAGATCACGCCGAAAGCATGTACACGCTGAAGCTTGAATGGGTTACGCCGAACGCGCTGAAGCGTCGAAGCTTGAATGGGTCACGCCGAACACGCGAAAACGCCGAAGCTTGAATGGGTCACACCGAAGGCGTGTACACGTCGAAGCTTGAATGGGTCATGCCGAACATGCGGAAATACCGAAGCTTGAATGGGTCACGTCGAACGCGTGTACACGTCGAAGCTTGAATGGGTCATGCCGAACGAGCGGGAACGCTGAAGCTTGAATGGGTCACGCCGAACGCATGTACACGCCGAAGCTTGAATGGGTCACGCCGAACGCATGTACACGCCAAAGCTTGAATGGGTCACGCTGAATGCGTATACATACCGAAGCTTGAATGGATCACGCCGAACGTGCGAAAATGTCGAAGCATGAATGGGTCACGCCGAACGCGCGGAAACGCTGAAGCTTGAATGAGTACCGTCGAAGCTTGTGAAAGTGCCATAGCTTGAATGGGTACCGCCGAAGCTTGCGAAAGCGCCAAAGCTTGAATGGGTACCGCCGAAGCTTGAATGGATCACGCCGAACGCATATAAACGCCGAATCTTAAATGGGTCCCGCCGAAATGTGCGAACCCGTCGAAGCTTGAATGGATAACGCCGAACGCATATAAACGCCGAAGCTTAAATGGGTCACGTCGAACGCGTGTATACGCCGAAGCTTTAATGGGTGAGGCCGATGGAGAAGCATTAGCCCTTTGATTTTTTTCTTCATTTTCCCTTCTCCTTTACCTAATTAATCACTAAATAATTGTGCTATCATAGCTTGAACATGATATTTCCCATCTCAAATAAGCTTGGAAAGACAGATATGGATTTGAAAACCCACTCTCCATCTTCTGAGCTTTGTTTGTTGAGCCACCATGGGTGACTTTTGTTCAAAAGGTGCTCCTTCAGAGGTAGAGATTTAAGTTGATAGATCGTATCAAGGACGCGGATCCGAAGGTCGAACAAGTGAACTCCACGCTTACCGCACCAATTTGATACTCAAATGGCATCTTTGTCGACTTCGTTCTTCGTGGGGTCTTCGGGTTCTTCGAGGTCCTTCGTGCTCCGTTGAGATTCCATCGAGTACCTACAAAACAAGGCTTGGCCGGGGTTCCGGTAAAGCCCCTCCGATGCTTAAGTCAGTTCTTAAGATGGAGGAGAATGAGAGGTTTGTTGTCTGGAGTTGAGTTACCTCATGAAGGATATGTGTTCCCTTTTATGGCTAAAAAGTGATGATGATGGTAGCAAGTGGGCCTAGATATAGGCATAGGCATAGGGCGGCCTAGTTAGGAGTAGGCTTAGGGGTGTGGGTTTAGGTGTAGGCTTATCTTGAAGGAGATGTGTTCCCTTTTGTAGGTACTTATTTGGTGTGTAACAAACAAATTGTAGTAATTTACTAGTTCACAATTATATGATGATATAATGTCAAATATACAACCCTTGAACTTCACATTTCTTGTCGTGTGCAACCGTGAACTTACAAAAATTCTAGTTTCCACCTTGAACTAATTGGCTAATACACATTAGCTTGCCCCTTATTGTTGACGTGATAACTCTTGATTTCTTATGTGTCACGTGGGACACATTTGGTAATGTGTATTATTTATCAAAGTAGAGGGAGTTCAAGAAGACTTTCAGCAAACATAAAGAGTAAATTATTACATTTCTGCAAAGTTATAGGAAAAACTGGAGCACTGAAAGTTTAGGGCGATACATGATAAAAAAATGTCAATTTCATGGGTAAGAATGAATTTTGGCCAAGAGATATATTAATTTTCTAATTGTGTTCTAATTCATTTTTGTATTTCCTATTATTTTGATACCAACTTTAATAAATAGAGTCTATATACTAAAATTAGATATTTTAGATGCTATTAACAAAAAATTGGATTACTTGCTAAATAAGTGAAAACTTGATACTTGAGGACCTAAATAAATAATAAAATTACGTATAAAACATGATATCAAGGCCCATTAAGGCCTCAAGCCCATTAGAAGATCCAAAAACCACGGGCCAAACAAATGTGTACCTCGGCATCACTACGCGCCGAGACCCTGTCAGCACGACTTCTCGCCGAGGTATAGAACCAAATTAAATAACCTTCGGCGTTACCCACCGCCACTTCGCCGAGACCACACCCTCAGAACCCACTACTCTGACGTTTCTCTCTCCTTTGCCACATTAAATGCATTACCAACTGACAGAGATGAATCATTTAATGCTCCGACGGCGGACAAGATCCCCAAGCGGCGGGCCTCACGTGTACCTCTTACAGATAGGTCCCGCATGACATCACTACACAAAAATCCTATAAATGGCAAGTCTTTAACTGGAAAAATGGTACGTAATCACAAAAGAACTTTACTAAGACCCCCTTTACTCTGATCACTGACTAGATCGTCGGAGGATCTTCGCCGGAAACACTTCCGGCCGAGGATTTGTTTTGCAGGACCTTTGAAGACTCGAAAAGCGGAAGACCACTTTTGAAGGACATCAGAACATTACAATCCCAAAAAAGTCTTGATCATGTACTTTATAAAATAGCACACAGGTATTTTTTGTTTAAGTTGGATTGAGATTCTGCAAAATTTTGATAGTGCTGAAGTTGTGAAGTTATTAAAGGTTAGAAAAAGTTTTGTTTTAGGAATTCACGAGAGATGATGCTATTGTACATGTAATTGATGATCATCACTAATATAAAAGTATTGAGATTATGTGAAATGTTGGTGGATTAAAATTATAAAGTTAGAGTAATCTCAACCATTAGTTAAATTTAAATGGTAAAACAACTATAAGCTTAATTCATTCATCAAAACATCACGTTAGTGAACATATACCAGTTTGTATAGACAGATGGATTTATCCGTTGATTTGTTGATATATGCATATAGTTGTGTTTGAATTTTGCAAGGAAAGATAAGAAAGTAATATTTCTTGGTGTGGAAGTTATCAACCAAGACTTTTGAAAGTCAAAAAAGTGAGTATGAATTATAACGTTGGATATATACAGACAGGTTCAAAACTCTAATATATATATATATATATATATATATATATATATATATATATATATATATATATATATATATATATATGCTACTCATCTTATATACTTACATTCTAATTAAGGAATGTCGGTGGGGTGGGAGTGTTTCTCTTGTTACAAGATTGACTTGCCATTTTATAGAGGTTTGAACAAATTTATGTCCATATAACTAATTCATGTTAATTTTAATCTCCTCTTTTTATTACAACTATTTAATTGAGTAAGCTATCTAGCATATGTTTGTTAATGTTCTCATTTTGAGTTATATATATACACACATACATTTGTGTGTTTTTAAATTATTCTTATCATGCCTTAGCCTGTTTAGTGTATGGTGTGCAAAAGCGATTAGTTTGTGTTATTGCTAGTGTGTTTTTGTCTATTACAAAATAATTTATTATTACTGATAACAAATAAATACCATTTGTTTATTGCTCCAATAATAGCTATTAAAAAGTTTTTAAACATACATTCGATCTTTTCTAGGTTTTGATGTTCACTTGACATATTTATTTGTATTTACATATTCTAGGCACATCGTCGGTGAAGTTGTGTTAGATATGACGTATAAAGTCGAATATTCTAAAAATTTATTAATGAAACTTGGAGAATAGTAACGAATGCTATTTAATTAAATTTAATTGAAATTTTGTCCAAAATAGCATTTATTTGTAATTTTGTCTAAATATATATTTCAATTCTGATCCACATGTGAATAACATTCTTATCAACAGCAATTTTCTCTCTCTTAATTTAGTTTGAATTTCTTAATTTAAAACAACTATATTTCTCTAACCATTAATTTTTTCGAAACGATTCTTTAGAATAATTTGTTCGTTTCATTTTTATCTTTAAAACAAGATCTAACTCTATATACTTTCAAAAAAAATTAGTATAGTTCATATTATACGAGTTTGCGATTTGATATGATATTCATTATACTAGATTTTTTTATACTAAAAATCTATTATAATGAACATCATACCAAAATTCAAACTTGTATAATACGCATTATATCACCCAGATTAAAACTCATATAAAGAAATATGATATAATGAACATTATACCAAAATGCAAACTCGTAAGTATATCGAGTTGGATCTTGTTTTAAAAATAAAAATGAAATGAACAAAATATTGTAAAAAATCATTTCGAAAAAATTAACGATATGAGAGATATGATCGTTTTAAGTTAAGAAATTCAACTTAATTAAAAGATAAAAGTTTATCGTGGGTGAACAATATCACAATTAAATCTAATTATTTTATTACAATTAGTGATAATTTGTCCAAATTATGTTTTTCTATTCCTGCATTTATGAAAAAAGCCATGAAACTTTGTGTGTTCTTTAACATTGAATTTTATGGCAGTAATGAATAAAAGTAATAACAACTTTTGTTGTCACCAAATCGTGATTAATGGTATAGGACAAGACCAAGTATCATATCCACGAGGAGTAAAGAAAGTGATTAAATTCAGAAAGCAAATCAGTAGTTAGAAGTCCAAAATATTAAAAGATAATACGATAAAAAGATAGTAAAACAAAATGTAAAGATTGATGTAAAATAAACACTACAGATAAGATTGTTGTGACAAAATAATGAAATGCAAGCTTCAGCAACAAGTTTAACAGGCATGGGAGCAACCTCCTTCAGTTATTCTAACATTTTAAGAACATAGATCTAATGTATTTTGCACAGAATTCACTAAGCTCAGCCTACTATTGCTTAGATCCATTATAAAATTTCACTTCAGGATTTTTCAACATGCAAGTTACGTTTTATGCATTAAGCTCAAGCAATCTTATTAAAATAGAATAAGAACCCATAGCATGTATCTAGTGTCGTTGCGGTGCTTGTAGAAATGTGTGCTTTGTGTTAGATCCGTGTTTACAATTCTCTTTTCGATCTTTCTTGATTCCATTTAATATAAGTTGGGCCCTAACTTATGAAACTTGAAGAGCAAACAAAAAGCAATGAATGACAAATAAAATTAGAATAAAAGAAAGAAAGTTACCACATCAATGGCAACTTGTTGATTAAGCTTACTCCGAAAATAGTTATTAATAATATGTAAATAATTAAATAGAACATAAAAGATAAATATTATACTATCAAACAAATTAAAGAAATAGGACAAAGTGTAGAGAAATTAGCCAATCAAAGACTGACCAACACAAATGAGAAGACACCGAGGTAAGGGAACAAATCTAGAAATTCCGATTGCATAAGAAAATACTTTAAATAATTGCCATACATATTAATTAAGGCTTCTTCAATAAATCATTGGGATTTTTTAAATTTTTTTTCAAAATACCTGGACATCATCTTCCTCTACTGGGCACGTGGTGAGCCCATTTAAAGTGTTTATGCTCAACAACATGAACTTGCTCTTCATTCTAGTTTTTCAGTATAAAATATAAAAAAAAAAGGTTTTGGCATTATTTAAATTGAAATTAAATTATGGAATTGTAAAGGTTTTTCAGTTTCAGTGTCGGGAACGGCATGCAAAACAGAAAACATTTACAATTCCATAATTTATTTCCAATTGATGACAAAACCTTTTTTCTAGTATTTTCTCGGTACATTTTCACTCATCACTTTCTAGAATATGTTGGATAGCTTATGAAAACAATCAATCACTATATCAGTTTATAAAAGAAATTAATTACTATGTTATTCAAATTTATGCATAGACTAAACTGATTCTTTGATTATTTAAAGTTTGATTAAAATATTTTTAATGTTTGAGCGATACATTTTGCAGTAACCTTTTTAATAAAATGTGATTTTATTATATTCCGATAGTCAATGCAATAAATATATAAGTTAAATTTATTTTACATTTTCCTGAAGTATTCTAAAATTTTGTAGTCTATAAAGGATGATGTGATGTAGTGGATGGATGCTTCTAAATTCATTTACACATGATATCATTTCCTAGGAGTAAACAAATTAAATATATAGGAAAAAAATTCAATTTTAAATTGGACATCACTTTCTTATAATTCACAGATTATGAATATGTGCTTTGACATGGCAAACAAATTGTATTACTTTTTTTGGTTTGTAAACTTGTTCAAAATACGTTCTTATCATCTTGAAATTTTAAATGTGTCAAGTACTTCCCTTAAGTTATTTAAAATACATCAGTTTACCCCCTTAATAACACGTGTCAACTTGTTGGAGGGAAAAAAATAAAAAAAAAATGACATATTTGAAAAGTTAAGCGAACCGGAAACTGACACTTGATAATAAAGGAACAAGTTAATGCATTATAAACAAGATCAAGGGGGTGTTTAATGCATTCTAAAGTTCGAGGGTGATAAGAGCCCATTTTGAACAAGTTAAATGGATTTTAGATGCACTAGGCCTTACTTTTTTGTAAGGGAGTTACGTTTCAATTTTAAGTGTTTGTGAACTATTTTATACTGTCCTTGAAAGTCCTAATCCATTCACCCATTATTTTTATAAATATTTTTTGTGTAAATGCGCTCAATTTTTCTAATACATAAGAAAATTAACATCCCAAACCATCTTTTATGTAACTCAAACCTATGATCACTATGATATTAGATATTAATCCCAAATCCTTGAGAAACTCATCATATAATAATAGTAGTAGTAGTAGTAGATAGATAGATAGAAATGGAAATTGATTATGGCCTTATAAATAAAATGTTGAGGGTTTGCGCTGTGATGTATAGAATGAAAGTGAAATCAAATGTTTTATTTTGATTATAGGTGGTTTAGAAATATCGAAATTAATAAGGTGCTTATCACGTGATTGAGCTTTCACACTATGGAATAATCCTAAATTAATCATGTATACTTGTAATTTTTTTATTGACACAATTTTTTTTTATTGAATTTGAGGTTTGATTGGTATACTTTTGTTTGAAGTTTAATTACAGTCAAAGTCATTATTTTTTCTTTCATGTTTAATTTATTATGATATATTTAGTTAACGTCAACCTCTCATTATTGTTTGCATGTTTTGTATATATTAGACTATTTTTTGAATTTTCTATAGTTTCACAATTGTATCCATTTTAAGGGGTAAACAAAAAGGAAGTGATTATTCAAGTACTAAAATTGAGCGAAAAAGTATATAATTAAAGAAATTACGTAAAGAGCATGGTTATTGAACGTTTAAAAATATCTTTGATATGTATTACAGTACGTGTTAGTGAACTTAAAATGTTAAAATTTCAGGGTTTATTAAGACAAAAATAAAAATATCATATTTACTGTTCTCAATATGAAAATTCTTGATTATAATGATGAGGTGTAAAATATTACAAAAATAATAGAAAGAACACAAAATTTTTGAAATGTTGTGTTCCTGTTTATGTGCCGGGTACCTGCTTAGCATGGACCGAATCTTTTTTCATAGGTCGGGTTTAGGCATGCATTTTTTGAACCGAATCCGTTGAAGCCCGATAATTTTATGGGTTGGACTTGGTTTATGTATAAATACTCAAATCCGACCCGATTAATATTATATATATAAAGATATATATTTATGTATTATGTTTAATCCGATCTCGAAATTTTAAAGTATGGGCGGACTAGGTTTGGGTTGATGTTTTTTATGCATAACCGACTAAACCCAACCCGAACTCAGGCCAACCCGCCTGACGAACATGTCTAGTTTCAACCTGAATAGTTAACGTGTATATGATTGCCATTCAGAGATAGAATTAATTTGATTGGTTTTTCAAGCTTTTAAGAGATGTCAAAAAGCTCAAAACGTTATTTTAACACAACTTTGGTTCATGGAAAACAATGTTGATCCAATTATAAGCAGTTCAACAATTTAAGGAAGTTGTTATAAAATCCAGATACTGTGAGAAAAGTTTTTGTTGGACAACTAATTTTAAGAGTTAGGAAAATAATCTCAACCTATTTTTATTGCTCATTTATTTTATTTTAAATTGTAGTGTTTGTTGTTACGGTTGTTATTAGTTATTGTTGATAACATTCTGTCTTTGAAACATGAAAGTCCTAACTAAACACTTATAACTAATGGTTTCGTACCAAAAAGATCAACGACAGTCGCTCCAAGAAGTTTTCAAGCATGTACTTTGAAAATTTGGTAACAATTTCCTATATATATTCAACATAAAAATATATCTAATCTACGACTATCAAAGAACAACTAACAAGCATTTAGTATCCAAATTTCAATTCAAGTATCTCTTTTCTACGAACGCAATGGCCCCCACACACATTCGTATTACCAATTTGACATATTTAAGTAACTTTGTACAAAGGAAAGAGTCGGGAATTAATGCCTACTTATATTTACTCTTTTTTCTATACATCAAGTTCAATTGTTTGAATATTTTTTTCTCGTAAATTATTTGTAAATTTTTTTCATAAATTTTGTTATAATTTTTATTCTACTAATTAAAAGAGAAATTAAAAAATTGTAATATAAACAGTCACTAAAATAGCATAACAAACTTTTTATTGATGTTAGACCCAAATTTTCCAACAATTTTATATGGATTGGCTATTGAGAATACATTTCCGACCCGATTTAATAAGATGGATATGAATTTTCTAAACTTTGGAGAATTTGTAAAGTTTTATTAAATTGAAATAGCTAATTGTTAAACCGATCTTAGGAAAGGTGTTTCTCAAAACTTATATTTTTTTTAACTTTTTCTTAAAAGTTCTTTTTTAGTTAATAAGTGAAAAGTAACTCAGAGTTACTTTCACTGATCTTTTTAAAAAGAACTTTTAAGTTAAAAAAATGAGAAAACATTTCACTTTAAGTTAAGATTATAAGAAGAATTACATAAGTTAAAAAAATGACTTTTTTCTTTCAACACAGAAATATACAGAAAAACGCCATTATCGAGAAAAATTGAGGGTTGAATTTGATTGAGATGGTGTTTCTGGTTTCATATAAGTGGTCAAACCCAACTTATAAGTTGATCTGGGCTTACTTTGAGTGTTTCTTATTCCTTGACTAGAGCTTATAAGAGCCTTTTAAGGAGAAAGATTTTAAGGAGGTATTCTGGGCTTTTTTTTTCAAGAATTCTATTTTGACTAAGTTATTGTCCATTTTATCCCCATTCAATTTTTAAAATCCTAAATTACCCTTGAGGAATATATAAGGGTTTCATTCTCTTTTTTCCTTCACGATTTATATGAAACCAGAAACTTTTGAACTCTTGCAGCCACCATGGATGTTTTCTTCTCCTTTATTGCTGTTCTAGTTGTCTATTTTCCAGGTTTGATTCTTTTCTTGTTCAGTAATTTCGTTTCCATTATAAGAGTGAAATTTCAAGTTACGCTTAGGTATTAGGATGCTTGTTCATGCTTTCGTCGGTTAAAATCTCTTACTTGATTAGTCAATACTAAAGAACCTTAACTTGAGCGAGACATGAATAGACAACAGACTATTTTGTTAGAATTTTCAAATATTGTTTACGTGAATAACTGTGGGCATTTCCCAGGTGATATTTATTTTATAAAAGTTTCAATCTGAATGGCCAAATATGAGGTGGAATTTTAGGCATTTAAATAATAATGAGTTCAAACTGGGGAAGTAAACTTTGAGCATCAGCATCAATTCATTGTATTTCTACTGATGGTTTGAAAATTTTCAGGCCCTGTTAAAACATTGGTTGCTTTGAGTTTTGATTGTACATAAATCACCATTGTCATCAGCACGCATCTTCCAA
>CATIWQ010080685.1:0-14002 GCA_949673415.1 Euphorbia schlechtendalii | reverse complement strand
AATATTCTTTTGAATATATTTCAAGACAGATAAATTTATTTAAGTTCAGTAAATTCATTTCAAGTCCAATAAATCTAATTTAGTTCAAAATTATTTTTCAAGAAAAATATTAAATACATTATTATTAATAATTAATAATTTTAATAATTAACAATAAAAATAATAATAGTAAATGATAATTACTAAATTATGCTCGATTATGATTACTGAAATTTATGCTACTCAATTATTTTAGTAATTTAATGTAACATTAAAGTCAAATAATCAAGTTGAATATATGTAATATATAAATTAAAAAATAATTAACTATCAGTATATGATAGTTAATATTTATTATTATATTTATACTTTTACCAATTATTAATTACTAAAGTGCATACTCTTTCCATTTTTAAATAATTATCATTTTAAAATTGTTTCCCAATACTAATATCACATTAATTAAGATAATAAAAATACCTATTTACCCCATATGACTTTTGTAAATTTGAAAGTTGATTGGATACTTTATTCTTTTTATCATTTTCAATGTGCATTAAATAAGGGTAAAATGAACAAAATGCGCATTGAAAATCTAAAACGACACTTATTTAAAAAAATTTTAAAGACTCCAAGAAGACAATTATTAAAAAAGAGATGTAGTATCTTATAAAGAATTACCCATCTTTATTGTTATCAGATTTGTTAAAAATTACGCAATGTTAATTTTTTATATTATTTCTTTTTATTATCATAATTTTTTATTTTTTATATTAATTAATTATAAATTTAGCTCTGGTTGAAGTACAATTCATTTTAGTGCTAAAAAAACTTAGAATAACATAACATTACTATATGTTTAATTTATATGCATTTGGAAAAATCCATACGCATTTTAATTTAATTGTGGCAACCTTTTATTGAAGTAAAACTATTGTTAAAAATTTTTTACACAGTAACATGTATTTAATAAACTTGTATATTTTGCTAAAATAATGAAACCATGCTTTTGTTTAGGTGAATTTATTTCCATGTAGCGGAATCCATTAATGTCTTTCGTTGACAAAACTCAAAACATTGGCATGTCATGAGTAACCTGCAATATCAAGTTATATGCACTATAATAGGAGGTCGTCTACAAATTTATGTACGATAATGTGCAAAATTAAAATTCATGTATGAAATTGAGAAAACAACGATAGTTTATGTATTATAGATGAAATTAACTCGAGAAATGTATATTTAAATTATAATATATTGAATTGCATTCACACAATACAATACGTAAAAAATGAAAAATCAAAGGAGGGTGAAGAAATGAATGAGAGAATGGGCATGACGAAAAACTAACCTAATATACCTCTGAATAAGAAATAAATACAATGCAATTACTTAACATCAGCTACCATATCTTATTTTATTAAACTCTAACCTATACAAAAAGTCAAGGTTTTTCATTATAATATAAAGAAAATGACAAACCAAAGCCAAACCATAGACCAAAAGGAGGAAGAAGAAGAAGAAGAAGAAGAATAATAATAATAATAATAATAATAATAATAATAATAATATAAATTGTGATTATTATAATATATAATAATAATGATATACAATTCATTCAACGTAATAATTTATTAGATAAATTATGTAATGGTTTTGTTATACAAAAGTTTTCATTATCATACCCCTTATCACCATTGGATCAGTATATTAACTTTATTATTGTTGTTGTTGTTATTGTTGTGGTTGCTGTTATTGTTAATCTTGATGACATTTTCAACAACCGAGGCAAAAAAATGTAGTAACAATGGTTTTTTATTCTCGAAATTTTTGTTCAATAATTGCGGTGATGTTTTTCTTTCTACTTAACATAAAAATGATTGTGGACAAAATCAGTATAAATCTGGTAGCCATATATCATTTTTACTTTTAATTTCTTCCTTATATCATGACCAATAAACTTTAGCAATTTCCTTGTTTTTTAAGTTAATTTTTTTTTAACATCTTTACTTCTTTGGTAACAACATGATCTCTTCAATTCTAATTTGAAATGATTATATCTCACAATCCGTTAATTTTTTCAATATGATGGTTTAGGAGATTTTGTTAAAACAACATCAAAACTGAAACTTTTTGAACAAAAACTAAATAAAAATTCTGACATTCTTATACCTAATATAAAAACGATTATACCGTATTTTTACCACCTTTTCATGAAGACCAGATACATTTTTTATACACATATATCTGGTATAAGAGTGATATAATACATTTATATATTTTATTTCTCCTTTATATTCGAAACATTAAGATATAACATTTATTTCATCTCTATTTGTTTGAATTGCTAGTATAATACATACCATACCGGTTGTAAGAACTCTTGTACCTACCTATAAAACCTAATTTTTTGTTCTTCTTAATTTTTTTAGTTTTGTATGTTACTATAATCTTTAGTTAGATGCAAATACAGCTGGGAAAATTGACGGACGTAATTGTTTATGATAAGGATTATTCAGGCCAAACTTCACTTACAACATATTTTATCACATTGTCATCTTCTTACAATAAATTAGTTTTATGTCATTTGGTTTTCCCATGCACATTACAATAAATTAATTGATCAAATCTTTAATTGAAGGTTTCTATTTGGTTGCCGCTTTCAGTAACAAATCTCCTGCAAGTTTCTCTTTAGCTTTAGTGACTTGAAAAAAGTAACTTTCATAAATTCGCAGGGTCAGTTTGGATGTGTTTTCCCAATTTATTTTTCTGAAAAGCTCCATTTTCGAGCTTTTATCATAAGCAGAATAGTTGATTTTGGAAAAAACAAATCAGACAATAGTATGAAAAATAAAAATGTGTTATTTAAGCCAAAATATATAATTCTATAAAAAATTTGTAAGAACAAATTATTAGCATAATAAATAGAAAAGTAATGACAACCAAGCCCTTAATAGTGTCTCAGGTTTATAACATACATCAACAATAGAATCAGTGGAAAGCTCTAAATTTAGGTGATACAAACTATTAAAAAAAATTCATAAATGCTTAAATATCAAACTTTCATTTTCAAATGGATTTTCTGTATATAAATTCCCTGTTTACGAATTACTAGACTATCAATGGTTTTGCACTCATCTTCTTTCCACTCACCATGAAAAAGTATTACGAAATCCTTGGGAGACTGAAATCCAATTCAATAAAAATCTCAAAGGCTGGATCACTATTCCAATTGGAGAACAGAAAATCAAGAATAAATCAAACTAACTCCAATAAATCTCAGTACAAATCAAACACTCACAGACTCCATAATTAAACAAACAAGAAACAGAAGCAGCGGCTGGAGGGGTCATCAATAGTAATTTCCTCGTCCACAAACAAATCATTTATCGTCCTAGTATCGCCTGAACCGCCACATCGTAAACTTGGATTATGAGTTTTTTTTATAAATGGGCCTAACAAGGCCCAAAAAAGTTCCTGCAAAGTTTGCCCCTTGCCGGCCCAGTAAGAATGACCCGTTATTAGTTAATAGACTATTGCCCACTCTGTGCAGCAAATTTGTACAGTCCAATAAAAATTCACTAACATGTGTAATTGAGATTATGCAATGATTGAAAGGTGATTTCTCATAAATAAGAAATTCCCATGTCCTTGTTTCGAATACAAACTTTTGAGGAGAATATATAATTTATTAAATTCTATTGTTTAGAATGAAAATTTGAATTTCTATAGTAATATGCTGGAAGAAAATTCTTTCTTTGAACTATTGCAAATGCATAAATTAGAATCCATGGAAAATTTGGTATGATTTTGAAGGAATTCAATTTGTTTGTGTTGTTCAGTATTACTTATATCCTATTACCTCTTATATGTACACATATTCCTTATATGTAGTTTGCTTGTAACATGATCAATTTAAGATATTAAAAAGAAATTAATAAATTAAAAAAATTCAATTGATGTGGCTTTCAAACAAATAAAATAATCGACAAACCAATTCAATTGAACTATATCAAGCGAATTCCATTCAATTCTTTCCTTTTGCTTGAGGAATGATTCCGAACATAACTTAGAATTTTTTAATCTTCTTACTTACTTTAGTTTGCTATTTTAAAATGCTAACTTGACATAAATATTATAGTGGTTTTTCCTATGCGCTAATAACAATAGGCTAGTAAATAGCATGGTAAATGTGGAGTGACATTGGCCTTCAAAGGAGCTCTGTGCCCATTCTAAATGAAGTCCATTGAAGCTTGATTTTGGGTTTGTCAACCTAAGCCTCATTTGATTCAACCCAACTTAAGAAGCTGTGGATTTGAAGCAGTGCAATCTCAACCATTGATTTTTTATGTGTTGGATGGCAGAGATCAAGACTTGTAACCCTAACTATAAATATGCCTTTTTGTCAAGATTCTTCATTAGACTGAATTTGAAGAGTTTGTGAGAGAGAGGGAAAGAGAGGAGAGTTCTGGGATTTTTTGGTTCACTGGCTTTGACCCTTTCTTCTTATTCTTCTTCATTAAAGGGTTACTCTTCATAATCCCTTGTGTCTATTCTCTTCATCTTGAGTTCTTATGACTGTGATTCTTTTGTAAATGATTTTTATTAAGTTTGTAAACCCTTTGATGATTCATTGAGGGTTATGGTCTGTGTATGCTTCTTGAACGGTTGTTGATTGTATCTTCTTTGATTTTGAGTTGAATAAGTATCTACCGGAGAGACTTCCCCCGTGGAATAGTCGAAATCCTCTGAAGAGGATTTCGAAAACCATATTAAAATCTTGTGTGTTTTTGCATGTTTACTTTTCTACAATATTTTGAGATCTTTGAAGTCCTTAGAGCAATTTTGTTTTCCTGGCGAAGTTACTCATATTTCAATCTAGCTTCCGATTTGCGCACAACACGTGGTATTAAATCCTTCAACTTCGGGTGATTTCCTTCCTTGATCTTTCCTTTATTTGATTTAATTTACTTCATGCTAGATTAGGGTTTCTTGTTCTTGAACCTGTGTCTTGCTTTCTATAACATAAACTGCTTTTTTGGTGGATCTTGAATCGTTCTTGTTAAGATGTCTTCTTCTAAAATGCATGTGAAAAAGTTTGATGGCAAAACCAATTTTAGTATTTGGAAAAGGAAAATGAGGGCTATTTTAATCCAACAACATTGTGTTAAAGCCCTTGAGGGTCCTGCTGCTTTACCAACTTCTTTACCTGAAATTGAAAAATATGATTTGATGGAACTTGCCCTCAATACCATTATTTTAAATCTTTTTGATAGTGTTCTTAGGAAAGCCAGGAATGAAACTACTACACCAATGTTATGGTCTAAATTAGACTCTCTGTATATGACTACCTCTCTGTCTAGAACTAATTTTTTAAAAGAACAATTTTTCGGTTATAAAATTTCTGCTTTTAAGAGTGTTGATGAAAATGTAGATGACTTTCAAAAGCTAATTGTGGATCTTGAAAATGCAGGTGAAAACATCACTGATGATACCCAAACTTTCCTATTGTTGAATGCCATTCCTAACTCTTTCAAAAATGTGAAAGTTGCCTTAAAATATGGGAGGGAAACCCTTGAAGTTGGGGATATTATCAACTCTCTAAAAATGAGAGAACTTAAAATCAAAGGCCACTCTCAAGGTAAGTCTTCTAACACCTCTACTGATGTTTTAAATGTTAAACCTAAGAGGAAAGGGCAAAAAATGGAATGATAAGAAAAATGTTGATAACAATTCTAGAACTACTCAAGATTCCTCTAAACCTAAGCATTTCACTGAAAAAATCTATCATTGATGTAAAGAAAAGGCCACATTAGGCAATACTGTAAAAGAGACTTGCCAAGATAGAATCTTATAATAATGAAGGTGGAGTTGTTGATACCTCCACTGATTTTGACATTGAGGCCTTAACTGTTAGTAATACTAAGAATGAACTAGATTGGATCCTAAACTCAGGTTTCACCTATCACATGTGTTATAATCTTGACAGGTTCACTGAAATTAAAGAAGTTAAGAGGTGTCAAGTTATCATGGGTAATAATACCACTTGTTATGTTCAGGGAATAGACTCTATTAAAATGAAAATATGGAATGACAAAACTATCATTGTAAATAATGTGAGATATATACCTTAACTTAAAAGGAACTTGGTATCTCTGAGCTTTCTTAATAAACTTGGCCTCAATTTTTATGATAAAAATGGTGAATTGTTTATCTCTAAAGGTAACTCCTGTATAATGAAAGGTCTCTTAGATAATGGTTTGTATGTTCTAATTGGCTCTGTTATCTGTGAAAGCAATAGTATTGTGGCTAAACTTAATAGCTCAACTTTGTGGCATAAACGGTTGGGTCACATTGGTAAAAAAGGGTTGGCTATGCTAAATCAGAAAGGCAATGCCACTATTCCTAAGTTTAGTAAAGTTGATAATTGTGAAATCTATATCTTAGGTAAATCTCATAGGAAATCTTTTGTTCTTGCAACTTTCAAATCTGTTGAATGCCTTGATTATGTGCATAGTGATTTGTGGGGTTCTTATTTTGTACCATGCTCTATGTCAGGTTCTCATTATTTCATTACATTCATTGATAACAACTTTAGGAAAGTCTGGATTTATTTCTTAAAAAATAAAAATGATGCCTTTGAGAAATTTTGAGAATGGAAAACCTTAGTTGAGAATTTGAAGGAAAGAAAATTAAGGTTCTTAGAACTAACAATGGTCTAGAGTATATCAATACTGAACTGAATGAATATTGTGCTAAAATTTGGGATATTTAGACATAGGACTTGTACTTATACCCCTCATCAAAATGGAATTAATAAAAGGTACAATAGGATAATTCTTAATAAAGTAAGATGTTTTCTTACTGAATCAAGTCTAAGCCCTAAGTTTTGGGTTGAGGCTGCCTCAACTTCTTACTACGTGTTAAATAGATATCCGGCTAGTGCTATAAACTTTAGGTATCCTAATGAAGTCTAGAATGAACATTCTGTCTCTTATAATCACATAAAAGTTTATGGTTGTGCTGCTTTTGTTCACCATGTGGGATCTAAACTTGAACCTAGGGATAAGAAATGCATTTTCATTGGTTATCCTACTTGAATTAAAGGATATAAACTGTGGTCTCTTGATGATAACAAAGTTATTGTTAGTAGAAATGTTCTGTTCAATGAAAATGAGTTTCCTAAAGCTAAAAGTGTTGATCAAGAAGTTGAACTTAATGATATGTCTATTTTTGAGGTGGAGTTTTTTGATAATGATAAAATTTATCAAGGTAATCCTCAAGTTCCTCCACAATCGGAACCTGACTATGTTGATGATCAAAATGTTGAGGAACCTAAAGAAAACCATGTACCTAAAAACAATATTGATAATGTTGATGATAATCTAAATAACTTAAGACCTTGAAGAACTACTAGGACGTCTGCCAGATATTCAAATTACATTGTATATGATTTTATGACTTGTGATTCTGTTGCATGCTCTTATCTCATTTCTGATTCTATTAATAATGATGTACCTTTGAGTTATATTGATGCTAAGATTCATGATAAGTGGAACTTGTGGTATGATGCTATGAAAGAGAAAATGTCCTCTTTAATTAGAAACGAGACTTGGAAACTTGTACCTAGACCTCATAATAGACATATAATAGGTTGTAAATGGATCTTTAAATTGAAACCTGAGATTCCTGGTGTTGAGAAAGAAAGATATAAAGCTAGGTTAGTAGCTAAAGGGTTTTCTCAAAAGGAGGGAATCGACTATAATGAGATTTTTTCTCCTGTTGTAAAGCATGTATCTATTAGAATTCTGCTTGCTATATGGTAATATTGATGAAGTGCTTTATATGAATCAAATTGATGGTTTTGTGGAAAAGGGAAAAGAAAACTATGTTTGTCTGCTTCAAAAGTCACTATATGGTCTTAAACAAGCTCCTAGGAAGTGGTATATGAATTTGATGACTTTATGACCAAACATAATTTTAAAAGAAGTCAATTTGACTCTTGTGTATATTTTTCTGATTCTTATAAAGACTGTCACCTATCTCTTGTTGTATGTTGATGATATATTTATTGCAAGTAAATCTATATTCAACATTGGGAATCTTCTTGCTTTGTTAAAATAAGAATTTGATATTAAAGAGTTAGGTCCTGCAAAGAGAATTCTGGGGATGAATATAATCCGAGATAGGAATAATGGTATTCTGTATTTGTCTCAATCTGATTATGTTGTCAAAGTGTTAGACAAATTTAACTTGAATACTGGAAGATTTGTGTCCACTCCCTTAGGTGCCCATTTTAAATTATCCTCTACTGCTAGAACATTGTGTAAATCCGAGACTGAATTTATGAGTAAAGTTCCTTATCTTAATGTTGTAGGCAGCATGATGTATGCAATGGTCTGTACAAGACCTGATATAGCTTATGCTTTTAGTGTGGTTAGCAGATTCATGTCAAATCCTAACAAAAGTCACTAGAATGCAGTGAAATGGTTGGGTAGATATCTTAAGAATTTTATTTCTTTGTGCCCTAAATTTAAGTCCTCTATTGACAATGACTTTAAAATATATGGATATTGTGATTGTGACTTTGCAGCTGATCTTGATAACCAGATATCAACTACTGGATTTTTTTTTACATTTGGTGATAATCTGATTAGTTTGAAATCCAATTTGCAACACATTGTAGCTTTGTCAAGAACTGAGGCTTAATATATCTCTTTAACTGAAGCCATCAAGGAAGCAATTTGGTTAAAGGGAATGGCTTTTGAGTTATGGTTTAAGCAAACTGATGTAAATATTTTCTGTAATTCTCAAAGTGCTATTCATTTAAGTAAAAACTCTATATTTCATGAAAGAACTAAGCATATTGATGTTAGATTACACTTCATTAGAGATGTTATTGCTTGTAGCACTGTGAATGTTTTGAAAATTTCAACTTTGCTAAATCCTGCTGATATATTCACTAAGATTGTTTCTGTTTCTAAGTTTCAGGATGCCCTTTGTCATCTTGGAAAACTGAAACAAGCTTGACATCTTGTGGGTAGCTTTGTGGAAGGCTCATCCATGGTAGTAACTTTGAAAACTCAAGTTAAGGTGGAGATTTGTGGAGTGGCATTGGCCTTCAAAGGAGATTTGGGCCCATTATGAATGAAGTCCATTGAAGCTTGCTATTGGGCCTATCAACCTATCCTCATTTTATTCAACCTAACTTAAGAAGCTGTGGATTTAAAGCAGTGCAATCTCAACCGTTGATTTCTGATGTGTTGGATGGCAGAGATCAAGACTTATAACCCTAGCTATAAATATGCCTTTTTGGCCGGATTCTTCATTAGACTGAATTTGAAGAGTTTTGTGAGAGAGAGAGAGAGGAGAGTTCTGGGATTTTTGGGTTCAGTTGTGAGCACGGGATTTTGTACCAGTTCGAGTATTCAATGATGACAGCTTTTCGGGATATTTATCCTCGAATCACACGATTTTCGACCATCCGATGATCTTCAAATGGGAGTTCTCCTCGTAAAAAATAATGTTTGAGATCCTAAATAAATATTTATGATAATAGAAAATATTTAAAAACCTCAAAGTGAAAATTTAAAGACTTAAAATATTTTTAAGGGACATAAATAATTTTTTAAGGGTCCAAAATAATTTAATTGGATTATTTGGAAATTTGGATATATATAAACTTGTATATAAATATAAATATAAATATATATATATATATATATAATATTTTGAAATAAAAATTTAAAAAAAATTGGGGCACTGTATGCGTGGCCCAAAGAAATCCAATTTTTGAGAAATCCCAAAAATGGAATTTCTTTGGCCGCTGAACTCTTCAGCGAGGGTCACCACTCTCGCTGAAGAGTTCAGCGAGGCCGAGCTCGGTTGAACCTCGTCCCGAATTTCTATAAATTCGGAACTTTTTTGAATTGAAGTGGCTCAAAAATTTAAATAAAAAAATTAGATT
The DNA here is from genome assembly GCA_949673415.1 of Euphorbia schlechtendalii. Lineage (NCBI taxonomy): Eukaryota > Viridiplantae > Streptophyta > Magnoliopsida > Malpighiales > Euphorbiaceae > Euphorbia > Euphorbia schlechtendalii. The sequence goes on along the minus strand of CATIWQ010080685.1, from coordinate 4,056 downwards.
TTCTGATAAAAAGACAACGAGAAAAACATCAAAAATATTTTCTTTAATTTATTTTGAATAATTTAGATCCAAAACACATTTGGATCTCAAATCTCGATTATTTTCAAACCATTCTTCTTCCTACATTTCTCAAAAATCCTCAGATATTCTCGGGTCTAAAACAAATTTAGAATCCAGGCCTAATTATCTTTTGGATAAATATTAACTTCAAAGATTTTCGGATCCAAAAGACATTTGGACTCTAAATTTTAATTGTTTTCAAATCTTTTTTCCATCTACTTTTTTTCTAAATATCCTCAGATATTCTCGGGTCTAAAACAAATTTAAAACCCGAGTTTGATTATCTTTTTGGATAAATAAACTCGTATTTTCCAATTAAATCACACAAAAATTCCAAGAATTAAACGAAGATTTTTTGAACTTTTACATCAACAATGTCACCTAAACTAAAGGACAAGGAGGACTTCCAAAGGCCGAACGGATACGCCGAAGTGGATTCATACCATAAGGGTAAGCCTCTGAGTTCCTAGAGTTGCGAATTTCATGCTTTCATCTGCTTTCATCTTCTTCTGATTTTATTTGTGGACCTAGGAATTATTTTTATTCCTTATTATTGTAAATGTTGTAATTCTCTTCCTTTTCTTCTATTTCTTTTTTTTATTTTTTTTGTATTAGAATACCCCCACGAAGGGAATAAAATATATTCCGGTATAACAGTCCTCACTACTTTGCCATGCGGTCATTTTCACTAATAAAATTGACCAATATACGTGTAAATAAAAATGAACTATTTTTATTTAAATTAACAACTTTAAAATCTTCGCTGTTTTAATTAGGCTACACAGGCCTCGCGAAAATCAAATTGAACATATGTAATATCCCCTATGCTAACCTTTGTGGATGCAAGTTAGATGTATATTTAGGATTTTAATTTTCCTTCAAGTATCACATTTTCATTTTTTTGGGAAATGTAATTAATAAGGTAGCGGGTGGTTGCATCCCCCGATTTTTGGAAGCCTTGTAATTTTTATTTTCCGCATTTACTTACCGCTTTGGGGATAGTTTATTATTCCGCTTTGTAGATGTTGTATTATATTGCAATACGTGAATCATGCATTTAAAGTCTAAAAACGACTTAAGTGCGAATATGCATAACTAAGAAAATATGGTTTTCTGTAGATGTAATATAATGTGATCACATAAGAAATAAGTAACTTATCCCGAACCCGAATCTCTGAGTCTTGGTGGGCCATCCCCCGGACGTTAAGCCTCACAGGACTCAAATTCTTGGAAAGAGCTAATCCAGGTGGCGACTCCACACTAAGAGACGGTGGATTCGGGTTCGAACCGATCTAAAACTTTTTTCGCTCTCTCTTTTAACCTTTTTCCCGGGTCCCCGACCCGGTGCTTTCTTTTTCAAACATCCCGGTGGACCGCGCCTATGAAATCGGGTGCTCTCAGCCCACCGCTCCGTGTCACCCGCTCACAGTGACGACTTCGCTGGGGATTTTTTCTGAAACTTGTTTTTTCAAAGGTTTTAGATTTTGGATAAGTGCCGAAAATTATTGATCACATTATTCTATTTTCTCTTAATTATGACATATTCATAAAAATGCATTGCAATAGAAGGGATTAGCCTACAAGTCTAAGGTACCTCCTTTACCGCGAAGCTCTCTCTTGTACTAATCTGCCTCCTTGAGAAAAGATAGTACTTGAGCGGGTGGAGCACTTGTTGCCATATCGCATATACCTCCCTCGTTAGAACCTATTTGGGGAGAGGCTTGGAGTGTATTTTAGCGGAACAAGAACCTTCTACATCAACAACCCATTTGTAACCTTCATGTAAATAAACCATAGGAATTTTCCCTAGGGTGTTACCCAAACACACGATCATGCATTGTATTTTCCTGCAAGTGCGCTCCTTAGTATCTTCATGATCCTAAGATGAACTAAACTTAGGATAGAGACTAGCCAAAAACCCTACACGCGGGAGTTGTATGGTTGGAAGATATGACGTTGCATGTTATGTGCTACTTGAATATTTATCATTGTACAAATGTCATACTAACCACGAATTTTTGTGCAGACTCTCGAATGCACACACTCACGATATTAAATGTACATATCATGTTATCATCATCGGTGTCACATACACTTAGGCACAGTTGACACTATAGATCGTGTCATCCTAGGATAACATAAAACCACTTAAGAACATCACTTACCCCTTTTCAGCGAGATGTCCACTTGACATCCCGCTATTAGCCTGCAAATGGCAAACATACGTTCCTGTTACTGCGTGATGTCCACTTGACATCTGACACTTAGCTCGCAAGGGGAAATAACATTTCCACCACATTACCCATGAGATGTCCACTCAACATCCAGCTCATAGCCCTTCCGGGGCAATTATACACACCAAAAGCCCAAACGGGGCAAATACATACCCAAAACCATTTTTCCCACATTAAAGGATATCCCAATCGATGTCCTAACCTAAGCTCACATGGAGCAAACTTACTTACCTTAGCAATTCTTCAAGGGAATACGCTTCATATCAGAATCATTCACCCACACGAGGTAATAATTCACGTATCACCACATACCCTCAAATAGTGATAACCACATAGGTATCCAAAAAAACTCTGCCCTAATTGGGCGAAATAACCAAATCATTCATTAGGTAGCTACATACGGTAGTTATTTTCATTTTATTAGGGTATGTCACACCTCTTACCCGAAATAATTTTAACCTCCTCATAGTACAAAACCTCAAACCATTGACCTATTACCACACAGGTAGCTTAGTCACCTCACTTACATCACTCACATTACGATATCACATAGTATAAATCTCAAATTCAACCCCCGTTGTTGGATTTTCATTTCCACATGTTTTCATTTTTACCTAACGACTAACCTGTTTGTTTCAAATGGATTGACATACATGTCGTTTCATATCATGGCATGCTAACCCCTTGTGAATGCAACCATAACATTAAAAATCTCATGCATTACCTACATCATGAGTCATATCACGAATCTTACATGCACAGTCTAATATTCTGCTCGTGTATCAAAGGGCCTTGGAAGAGGCCTGCTCGCTGCCTGGTTCGTGTTTCCCTAATTGTGGCCAATTTGGAGGGGGTTTCGTATACTGACTCAAGCGAGGACTCGGGTTCAAACTCAGATTCAGTTCAATGCACTATTATAGCCAATCCACGAGAAGAAGGTGCAAGGGAAGATCACCCTGTCCGTACGGGATAAAATTCTCAACAATCATCGATGAGCGCCGAGATTACAGCTGCCATAAATGCCTTTGCCAACAGTGAACAGCTAGCTACGCTCATTCGCCAACACCTCGGGAGGACCCAGAATGCAGTGTCTAGCCCGGAGGTCACCCTCAACAACGTTAGTCCAACAGGGGCAGGACAAAGTCAGCTCAACCAGACTCCGATTGGGTAGCTAGGATATAACTTTACCAATCCTCCCCAATGCTTCCCGGGATAAATGGGGCAGCTAGCATTCGCACTAGGGCCTTTCTACCAATGAGTGACCCGACACCCTATTCCCTCTTGGAGTACGTCGATTGCCTCACAGTTCTAAGCACCTCAACTGCCCCACTTTGTGGCATATGCCCAGGGGTAATATGGCTCGTATCTAAGCATAGGGAATGCCATCCTTCAACAACCAGGAATGGCGGAACTATGGCAACAGTTCTTGGCCACTCACGGTGGCCACCTAAGGAACACACAACCTGCACAACCGATAATCGAGGATGAAGATAGCTTACCCCCGAACTTCGCAATGCCGCAGTTTGAGAAGTACGTAGGATCTGGCGACCCGCGCGCTCACTTAACGCATTATCAGATAGTGATGAGAGCATTGAGAGTCAGCGATCAAATGATGGCTAAGCTCTTCGTCGTCACCTTAGGTCACCCGGTCAACGAATGGTACAGCCACCTTCCGCTGGATATAGCCATTGATTGGAATAACCTTGCTCAAGCTATGATAGAGCATTATGGTTTCAACTCTCAGATGGAAACCACAATGCAA
>CATIWQ010080684.1:0-14985 GCA_949673415.1 Euphorbia schlechtendalii | reverse complement strand
TTCAGTGTAACATTAACTATCTCGTAAACTATATCATTTGTTCCTTGATAATGCCCTCTGGCATTTAATAAATTATCAATCCAGAGTTAGTTAGTTAGAGTAATGAAGTATTGGTTACAATTTTGGATCCGTTATTATATGTTTGCATGAGATAGAAAAGCTTATTGAGAAATGCAATTAGGATATTTTACACCAACTAGAAGTAAAAACTCACCTCAACATAGCATATCAACACCTTTTGGAAAGGCTTTAACATAAAAAAACCTCTGCAGAAATCATAGCTACTGTAAATTTCTTTTGAGCCATACAATAGAAAATGAGAGCTTAAATAAGTAAAAAAGGCAATAACAGAACAATAAAAAGGAAATTCTTAGAATATTTAATACAAACATTTCATGACATTTCATGACCTTCATTCAGAGACTATCTTGTGTTGTTAAACAAATCTATCATTAAACACAAATTCTAAATTGTTTACCTTTGTGGCTAATTTGTGTTTTTGGAAACCATTTAAGCATATCCTATATGGAATAGAACATTGTTATCACTTATCAATGAACAAACAAAAAATTTTTAAATGAAAGTTAAAAAAACATGTGAACTTGAATTTAGTCTCAGGTATTCAAGGAGAAAACAGAACAAATCTTCAAAGTGAGTAAGAAAGCATAAATAAATTTTGGCCAAGTACACTCAAAATTATAAAGACCCGATTTGATCATTCTGGTTTTAACTCAAGAAAAATGAATTTTCAAACTCGCCTTGCCCCGCCGGTAATGATTCAACATCTTCAGACAAAAAATAGGCAAAATTTTGGTTGTTAAGTGCCAATTCTTCCAAATATACTATATGCATTCTTAAGGTATAATTTATTTTATTACACGGACCAAAACGAAAGCACTATCATAATAATACTTTACCACAACAAGCATAACAAATCTCTCCTCTGAAAAAAAAACTATACAAACTAATGGCTCCAGCAGAGCTGAAAGAAATTTGTTTTGATTGTATTGGTCCAATAAATTAGTTTTGGGTCTAATGTTTATGACATTAAAAACACGTTATGGAAACCCCCTTCAGTGGCAATTCAATCAATAATAGCACATCCATAATGCAAATTAAATCTTAAATTCATAGTCTATATTGTTTATTAACTCTTTATTCATGGCCACAGGAGTTCCTCATCAGATGCATCTAACGTTTCTACAAACCTGAATCAGTTTAACACATACCAATATAGAAAATATGGAAAAATAGGCGAATGATACAAATCCGTCAGTCAAAAATAACAGTGTAATACAAAAACTTAGATCAACCTATGCACTGGAATAAGGAAACTCAAGGCAAACCATATGTATTTTGTTGTAGAGATATCATCACAACCAAAGTTGAATAGTTTAAAATTGAATAAACTAATCATATGATTAAATACATTTTCCATTATCTCATCATGTAATTGATTTTCGATTAATTGCAAATACTGTGTCTATGAAAATATTACAAAAGCCACTCAAAATTGGATTTGTTTTAAACAATTGAATCAACTAAAATGAAAACCAATGCACTTTTTCATATAAATATCTCATTGGCTTGGACAGCGTTTCATATAGTTATCGCATCGGGTTAAGAGAAAATTGAGTTGCAAACAATTGATTGAATCGTTGAACCAATTCAGATGAAAAAAATAAATAATATTTTGATATATCAATTGAATTGATTTTACCATAACCGATACAAATGAAATATCAATTGTTTCGATTTTAGAAAAATCGATGCATTGAGCTATCAATTGTATCAGTTTTTCACAACCGATACAATGAACTAATAATTGTATCGGTTTTGGAAAAACTGATGCAAATGTGGGATGCTAAAGAGCTGCTGGTGAATATTGTTAGTCTTTCATAAAATATTTTCTCTTCGATTAATCTTCAAGCATAAGGCTTCTTTTTCATATCAAGAACCAAGATCAACATATTAGCTATAATACCATAATATAATCAGACAGGAATAAATTATGATAAAATAATCTCATCAAAAGGTGAAAAATGAATGGCATTCATCTCACGAATTACGAGTAACAAATACACAATAAAGGGAAGTTAGTCATGTAGAAATAATTTCCAAATCAATGAACCCTTTTTAAGGTATTGTGACCGTAGAGAATTCGTGAGTCTCGAGAGTGTCGGGGTTCAATAGATTGAGTGGGGTTGATCTAATCTAACACAAACTCAATTATGTTGTGTTGAGGTCTAGGATTTTAAACTCGAACTCAGGTCATCTCGCTATGTAGAGAATCTGTGGTCATCGAGAGTGTCGGGTTCGATGAATTGAGTGAGAATTCAAGAGGAGTTGAGCCCATCTAACACAAACCCAATTAGCTTGTGTTAAGGTCTGATCTACGTCACTTAATATCATTCTTTATTTTTGTTACTTGCCAATGTGGGATTCTCCACATTTCAGATAGTAACAAATGGTTAAAAATGAAATTGTAACCTCTAAAGATCTTAGGTTCGAGTCACATCCAGGGCGTGGTGGGGTTTTTTATTCATTTATTGTAAGCACAATTCCACAATTTAAAAAAAATTAGAAGAATATAACAAATTGATGTGATTGAAGTCTTGTCCTAGTGGTTAAGATGAAGTTGTGGATTCTAGGTCACAAGTTCAATCACATCCGGGACAAGTTGAGAATTTTCTTTTCATTTAATGTAAGTCAAAATGAGACAATTTTTTTAAAAATAATGAATTGATTGTATGCGGTAGAATCAAATTATAATAACACATAAATACCTCGTATTCTAGACCCATTGATAGCATTTGCGTGCCTCGGTGGAGATAGTTTTTCAGAATATTTGACAAGTAACAACTAGTCCAGACCCAAATGCAACGGAAACAACTTACCTCAAACATCAACATAAGATAAAGAAGAAATGTGTGAAGATTGTGGACATGTTTAATATCATAATACTATTTTCATTTTCTATTTCCGATTTCCTTTTCATTTTCCAAATTGAAAACTGAAAAATAGAAATCATGCTCATTTTTATTTAGTTTTCTAGTTTTTGTTTTTTATTTTTAAAAAATATTCGATAACATATTTAAATTTTATTGTAAAAATATTATAAACGATATGGAAATATTAAAAAATTAAATTAAAACTAACATATATATATTTTAAACTAACTAATAATAAAGTTAAAAATCTTTTAAATCAATCATAAATATAGTTTATTCATATATAATTTGATATTGACTTAAAAATGACAAGTTTAGAGTATGTTTAAATTAAGAAATAGTTTTATTTTTTAGAAATAGGGTGGTATTTTTACCAATTTTGTTTTTTATGGGGGGTTTGAACTCAAAACTCCACAATTTTTTAATTCTTAAAGGGTGGTGACCACTACACCAGAACCTGATGATTTTATTTTCATTTTTTAGTTGTCTTTTGTTTAAATTTTATTTTTTTTATCATCTAAATAATGATTTAAAAATAAAAAAATGTTATGTCTAATTTTTAATAAATAATGTAGTAAAAAATTAGAAAGCATGTAATTATAAGTTTTCGATTTTTTAAATAATAAATTTAAGTTTTATTAGTTAACAACATAAGCAATTAATGCAATAAATAGTTATATCAAGTAAATAAGAATAATAACAAAATAAATAAATTAAAATTATATTAGTATTTAAGGGGTGTCAACAAAATTTGGTAACCTAATGTACTCCCTTCTTTTAACCATATAAAAAATCAAAAAAGAACTATGTATATTAGGATAAAATAAATTACATAATGGAGTATTGTGTTGGTTAAAAAAATTGTGTTTTTCAATTTAAAATTTTTCTAGAAAACATCAAAAAATTGGTTTCGGTAGCAAGGAGTTAAATGAAAATTCAAAAAATTGTTTTCAAATTTTCTAAAAAAATTTGTAATTAAATAATAGTTTCCATTTTATGGTTTTTCTTGAAAACTTTTCTTAAAAAACTGTTTTATTTCTTGGCAACTAAAGAGGACCTACTTGTTTTTGTAATTAGTTTCAATAAGTAAAAAAGACTATACTATCAAAAAGTACATAACAGCACCGTCGGGACCCTCTTATAAATGCAAATTCGGATGCAGACTTTATTATTTATAATGTAACATGTGCAGTGTCTTGTGGTCTTACTCTCATGATATTTATATATCCAATCTGAACTAACTCATGTTAGTTGTTCTTTTAATCCAACCATGTGGTTTCCGTTATTACTAAACCAAATTTCACATCAGTCAAGCAAAATTTTTTTTACATTTTAAATTATAAATTTCTAACATAACTATTGAATCCTAGATATCTTATTACACATTATTAACTATGTTGAGAGTTTTTCCATGATTATTTGGTGGTTTTCACATTATTGTTACTTTCTAAAGAACAAAAATATCATGGCATCCACCTCATATTAACTATTATATCACCAACTTCCTCAACTTATCATATTTTACTTATTGTTCCAGTAGCTCCTTTTACTTGATAAATGTTTTGTTTTAAAAGACGGTTAAGATGGGGTTTTTTGAAACACCACCTCGATTTTATATAAACGGGCAATCAAGGTGGAAAGTGTTGCCAAATCTTAAAGTAGTGTAATCAAAACCTAAAAAGGTGTCATCATAGCCCAGAAAAATGTTATTACATTTTTAATGTGTTATTTAAATTTATTAATTTAATTTATTGATAAATATTAAATATTTTAAAATGCTAATCTGTCTAGTCCTCGCCTAGGTATCGATTAATCCCCGCCTAATCCCTCGAAGATTTTAACCGCCCGATTAGCGCCTAGCGCCTTTTAAAACACTAGACAAATGTGCACCAAATTTTTTGTTAACTTCTAATTGGTTTGAAATTTCAAATATAACATTTTTCTAATTTTCATTTCTCCTGTCACATGTAGCATTCAAAGGCAAGCAATTGGTGCACTTTTTCCAAGTTGAGAAAGCAATGGGGATCTTTTCAAACTTCAGGGAGACGGTAGGTGAAAAGTGAGGGTTTGGGGGGAATTGAAATACGGGAGGTGATAAGTCATTTTTTGAAAGTTTTTCTTGTACTAGCAACTCAATTGACCATGAAGATTAACAGTCAATCTTCGTCGATGGTATAGATTTGAGTGGCAATGGGCCGGATCTGAATCCGATCTGTACCCATATTTTCATCATTTCAAGGCTGGCACAAGCATCATCTACCTTGCGCCAGCCTTGAAATTGTGAAAATATGGGTGCATGTCGAATCCAGATCCGGCTCATTGCTTTCTCTAAATTTAACTCATTCTATTCGGAGAAGATGTATCCAACCTTCAATATTAGTGCGTTTAACAGGAATAATTTTCACATCGAATCTGCCGGTAGACTACAGCAGAAATAGGTTGGAGGAAATTACATCAACATAAATGGTTATGTTGTTCCTTAATTAGACAATATTAGATTTAATAAGTCAAAGAAGTCTAAAACAAATACATGCAAACTTATGTGCATGAAAATATATATTTCCAATTTCATAATAAATTAAACAAAAACTAACCAAAATATTTTTTCCAAAAAAATGTGAGAAATGTAATAAAGCATGTAATTTACTGTTACATCATAATAAAAGCAAACAAATTCAAAAACCGGCGGCAAATCAATCAGCAACCTCTGAGAGGCTTCCCACAAAGGCAATCATTATAAGCAAATGACGACGCTTCAAGATGATCAAACGGCGACGCTAACGGAATCCTCCCACACAGGTGATTATGACTCAGATCCAAATGCCCGATATACGCCGCTGACGACAATGATTTCGATATCGGCCCCCGAAAATTGTTGTGCGATAAATCAAGCACAGTGAAATATGACCTTTGACTGAATACATCAGGTAAAAATCCTTCCAATGCATTCTTACTCAGATTCAAATCGCTAATGCCGGAATTCAACAGACTCACTGGTATTTTCCCCGATAACTTGTTTGAGTCCAGATTCAGAGTCGATAGAACCGCCATTCTACCGAGAGAATCTGGTATTGCTCCCGATAAGCTGTTCACTGAAAGATCCAGATCTGCTAGACGGTAGATTTTTGAAATTGAACTCGGAATCGTACCGCTGAAGTAATTCCGGCTAAGTAAAGCTCTACTCAACATCCGGAGACCCCCGAAATCTGAAGGAAGAGGACCGGCGATTCGGTTGTTACGCAGATCGAGGTGCATCAAGCTGGATAGATTCGTCAAAGAACTCGGAATCTCGCCGGATATAACATTATCAGCTACATTGAGGACGGTTAATCTATGTAACCGTCCAATATCAGCAGGGAGATCGCCGGAAAGCTTGTTTCCGATCAAGTCGAGGATCCGTAGAAACGGAAGTGAAGTAATGCAGCGAGGGATTTCGCCGGTAATGCCTTTCCAATCGGCGATTGTTAAGCTGGAGAGGCGTTTGAGGTTACAGATGGAAGGGGAGATAAAGCCGGTCATGTAACCGGTGCGGTGAGATTTTTCGAAGATCGGATCCTGAGATTCTCCCCGGAGATTAATATCGGCGACTTGATGAGTCTCGGGATCGCAACTGACGCCGTACCATTTGTGGCAGCAGTCGGTGCCGGTCCAAGAGTTGAATATGCCGAAACAAGTCTCGTGGAGAGCTGCTTTGATAGCGAGTAGAGCTGCTCGGTCGGGCGGAGGACAGCTGTGGGCGGTGGGAGTAGCGGCGGCGGCGAGTAATGAGATGAGTACAATTAAGGAGGTTGCCATAATAATGTTAATTTAGTTCTCTCTCAAGAAAGAAAGGTTAGTTATTCTCCCTATTGATTCATGATATTGAGATTTTTTAATTGGTACGTTGAAGCATGGGACGATCTGACAAACGTAATTGTGCTTGTATTTATATGCATTGAGACTATGATTTTCTGACGATTATATCCCTGCTATGTCTTCAACTTTTTGATTTAGCTGGTATTTTCGGAAAATTTCATGGATTGCCGGTTTGCCACGTATTAATATATTATTACAAGCAAATGCTGTCAAATTCTACGATAGTTTTGTAAAAAACAAAATTTTATTTACTTTAAGAGATGAAAGTGGGGTGTAATGGACGGAATTTGTATTTCCATCATTATCATTAAGATTTTTGGAAAGTAAAAATCTGTCATCCTCGTCATCACTCAAGTTTAGGGAAAAAAATTTCTCATTACCCAATCGAGGATTTTCCCTTCTTTATCAGAGATTCCTCAAATTCTCCATTGAGATAGATAAATGCATAAAAAAAGTTTTAAAATTTCATAAAATAATAATATCTCATGTCAATAAGAAAAAAGAGATCAAATTAAATTTTTATTTCAGATATACTCAATCCCGAATAAATAGGATATTTAATATATATTTAATAAACATTAATATATATGAGCCTATATTCCATATGACTAGAAATATTTTTATAATATAATTTACATTATCAACTAATTACTATAAAATATTGCAAATAATTTGATTTTCTAAGTGATGTTTGGGTTTTCCCAGGGTTTTATCAGGTTCGGTATATCCCTATCTCATTAAGAATTTGGGGATTAAAAAATTTTCATCCCTATCCCGTGAAGATTCTTATTAGGGAATCCTTGTCCCCATCGGATTCGGGAATTCCAGGTCCCACTTTCAAACCTAATTACTTTGCCCTTTAAATTAATAGTAATAAGATGCAAAGTAAAGTTTAATTTATTTAAAACAAAGTTATCATAGATCACACCCCACTACAAGCATGTTAAAAAGTATTAATGTGAATTTTAAATTTCTTTCATTATAATTTACAATATTTAGTAAGGGGTAACATGTGCTGAATCTATTAGAGAGAATTCGTCTATTAATTTCTGTAAAAATGTGCACAAGGATAATTGAGTGCCTAATTTGATGTTCTTTTTTTCTAAACAAAAAATGAGATGAATTGTTGTACATTAGGTATAGCATAGTACTATGGAAACTTTGGGGTTAAAAAAATTCACATTTTGTATGTTCACTTTATAATTTTCAAAAAACTTATCATATAAACGATTTTAAATTTGGTATAGCTTAAAACACCTAATTTGAACATGAAAATAGAACTTCACTTGCTTCTTTATTATATATCAATTGAAAAAAAGGTTTTGCAGGATCCTCATATGAAGCTACATTTTTTAACTTTTTTAATTATGAAGTACTTTTTTATGCTAGATTTGATTCTTAATCACAATTAATTGTTTTAATTGGTGGATGTTCAGTTTTGTGTTAGAGTTCATTATTATTAATTAGTAGTATCACATTGTTGGATTCAATTATTAGATGTATCCAGGCTTAGGACAAAGTCTTGTCAGGATTTGGGTCGATAAATTGGCATTATCAAGTACTGAAATCTTTGTGGCAAACTAGTAAAAAATGCATTAATAATTAAAATTATTAAATACGATATAAAATAAAAATGTTAAAAATACATATAAAAGTTAATGGAGAGATTGATTAACAACCCATCATTTAAATAATTTTTAAATTTGTATATTACGCTTACATTTCATTAAAAACAACTCAATAAAAAAGAATTGTTATTTTTTCTACGTGATTAGAATCTACAGCACTACTATTCTTAAAATAAAATCTCAACCCCTAAGTGTTATCTTTGCATTGATGAAATTGGTCCACTGAGATCATGGATGTAGGCTATCAAGATTTTGGTAGAAAGGTAATGTTATGATAAGCCCTTTTCTGTCCATGTCATCAGAATTCCAAACCACATCTTCAACCTAATTAAGAGCTTTGACATGGAAACAACTTATTAGTTAATTTACTTTGTTATATTATAATTTTGGTAATATTACTTTTGGAGTATTCAGTTCTTCCTAGATAGTAATTCATTGTGCTTTGTACATGGCAAGATTATTTTTATAATTTTTGTGGAGTTTGATCATTTCCGTAGAATTTGATGAATGTCTAGTCTTCAAATTTTACGGGTAAATTGTCTAGTAAAAATAACGTTATTGGAGAAAAATATTTCTTTTGTTATTGGTGTATAATATGTGTTTTATTCAAATTTAAAAAGACTAAATATATTGGGAGCTTTGAACTTGTCTTTATATGTCATTTTTTCTTTGAGATCGTAAAAAATGCACCAATTTACATTTAATGTCACATGTCAAAATCTAATTAAAGAGAATAAATTTTAAAAATGATATTTTTAAAAAGTTAAACCAACCAGAACTGAAAATAAACTGATGCATTTTTTTCAAGTTCAAAACATTATTTGAAAATTTTATGAGTTAAAAATGATAAATAATGTTTAAGTACAAATTCAAATGCACTGTAGATGCATTTAAAAACAGTATATTTCAAAGTTTTTTAGCATGATTTTAAACCAAATCATACAATTATTCACATAAGACAAGATGCAATGTCAATATTAATGCTTTATGCCTTTTCTATCAAAACTAAAATGAATATCACCTTTTCTTTCATTGAAGTTTTAATCATTAATTTAAGTTAGCAAAAGGTTGCCCATTAGGAAATTTTATATTTTTATCTTACTAAAATACACTAGTTAGTATAATATTACAAATAATAATAATCCGACAAAGCAAGTGATATGTTTGTTTGGCTTTAAGGGTATTCGAAGAAAAGCATGTGAAGGTAGATGAAGTGACCTTAGACATAACCTTATCCACGAGATTCTTGTAAACACCGAAAAAAAAATATTTATTTATTATCCTCCCCTCCTCTCTTAAGTATTTAATTCATAATTTTTAAAATAATAATTAATTGAATAAGGTGATTTATTAATTTATCCTTTCATAAATAACATATTCTATTTTAAAGACTTAACTATATGTTTAAATATTGATTTGTATAATATTCTCATTTTATTATTGGAGATTAAAATATGGTTATATTGAAAGTTGAACAAATTAATAAATGTAAAAATAAAAAATTTATAGAAAAAGCAAATTAAAAATATAAAATGATAATAAAAAAGAGAAATCAAAATCCCTCTAAAATGATAATATTTAGTAGGCAGACTACCTATTTTAAAAATATTAAACAACAAAAATGTTTGCTTGGGCAGCATATATGGTATCTTCTAATTTAATTCCTAAATAACAATGAATCTATTAACTACTCTCTGATTTGTTTTCCTAAAAAGTAATACGCAGCAACTGAAAAGTGGTAATTAAGGATATACTAAGAGTTAGTTAAGAAGAGAATCAACAAATGAATAATTAATTAAACAGTCCTATGATTGTGAAAATAAATTGGCATAATAATATACAAAATCAGACAGTAAAGTGATTTGTGTTGTGGATTCTTAAAGTTTTGCATAATTGAGAACAAAACCATGTGGTACATGTGCAGCAGGGGTCCGGTACTCAGGTCTAAATAAAAAGAATATAAAATTTAATGTTCACTGACATTTTTTTAACATTTGAAACAAGTATATGTTCTCTGAATTTATTTTATATGCAATTTATTATTAAAAAAAGTTGTTTTTTATATGAAATAACCGGAAAAGGCACGGTGATTGGTTTTTTATATTAATACAGTGAATCATTTATATAATCATGCTAAAAAAACAAAATTTCTGATATGGATTTGTGACCACCCATATGTAAAGATAAAATATGAAGTTAAAAAATGAGCTTCTGTTATTTTGAAAATTACAGGACATAAGAAAATAAATAGTCCAGGATTTATTTAATAATCCAAAACTGATTTCTTCTTTTTCTTAAAAAAAAAATTTTGCCGACAAAAAACGCAAGAATCGGTTTTTTCCCTTTTTCATACTTTCATATCCTACCAAGACAATTCGTTTTACTTATCAATCAAGCAAAACTGGCACTGATTAACTTTTTTATTAAGAATTACTAATTCAAATTCATTTGGCTAATATATCCAAAATTACACCAGCTTCCAAAATTTGCATTTTTGGATAACTAACCCCTCAACTTTAACTTGAACTCGAGAACCACTCAACTTGGTAAACATATATCTAGAACCATCTGAACTTCACAAAAGTGTATCGGAACCGCTTCATGTTGATTGGTAATTGTGCAAACCATGCATTACATGAAGTTCTCTTTTGTGCATTTGTGTACAGTAATTGGGCGTGTAATGCGTGGTTTTCTCCACAACTATGAATGTTAGCATGAAGCGACTCTCGGGTACACTTTTTCCAAGTTGAAATGGTTTATGGGTAAACTTTATCAAGCTGAGTCAACTTACAGATTTAATTTTAATTTACCAAGTTTATGAGGCTCACGGGTACTTTCAAAGTTGAGGGATGTTTTACCAAAATTGTTAAGTTGAAACGGCTATAGATGTGTTAAGCTAATTAATTTCATCAATCATCCATTACAAATAAACAAAATAAAATTTCATTGATAACAATTAAATCTTAATCAAGAATTTCTGCTAGTTATACGAGTTCAATTGCAATATGTACCAGACTTGGTCTAACCGACGAAAACATTATTTTGTCTAGGTCCAACCCAGGGGCTCGGATAGGACCAAACTTCATTATATTATCTATAGAGTTACTTTTTATTTGTGATATTTTCTTATAAAATTTAAGTTTTATTTACAAAATTTCAAGAATTTTTTTTTTCTTTTAGATGGTAAGGAGAAACATTTTTTCCTTTTACCATTTTTAACTTGACTTTGTTAACTTTTGTAACTACATTCTCACTCTTATTTAATTTGAACTTCACAACTTCAAATGTCTTTATCTCACAAACTGTTGATATTGTTTAATCGGCGTTTTGAAACATTTTGTTCGTTTTAATTTTATCTTTAAAATGATATACACTTTGATTTTTTTCGAAAAAATAATGTTTTGCAATCTTATACAGTGTATAATTGTGGTATAATGCCATTTTTTACTACCTTTTCATGAAAGCGTTGTACATGGTATAAAGTTGTAATGAATATATATTGATTTCGTTTCTCCTTTATATTCATAACAATACGGATTTTTCAATAAAAATCATAGCATGAAAACCTTAAACCTGATATGAAAGCTTTTATACATGGTATAATAGTGGTCATGTTTACAACAAAACTCACTTTCTAGTCAAAAAATAATTTATCGTAGTCTTATACATGGTATTAGTTGTATAATACATATTTTTACTGTTTTTTTTCATGAAAACGTTATACATGATATAAGAGTGGTATAATATATTCTATATAATCTTTTTTAAAATACATTATACCACTCTTATACATTGCGATAATTTTTTTATTTTTTCGAAAAATTCAAAGTGAATGTCATTTTGAAGATAAAATTAAGACAAATAAAATATTTCAGAATTGTTTGTGAGATATGAAAGTTTAAAGTTGCGAAATTCAAATTAGATAGGAGAGAGAATCTAGTTATGAGGAAAAAATGGTAAAAGCAAAAAGAATCTAAAAGAATGACAAAATGAATATTAATTCCTCATTATTGTAAAAGTAATAAAATCTAAGTTTTTTTAGTATATGGTTTAATTACCCTTATCTATATATTTGGGATGAGCTTGGAAACTCAATCCACATTTTGCGGGTTCGGGATGGACTAGACTTATTAAAATATTTTTATCCAAGACCTATGGAAGTATTAGTATTGTAACTAGGGATGGCAACGGATCCTGGATTCAGATCCGTTTTTTAGGATCTGGATCTTAATTTTAAATATCCGCAGGAAAATGGGTTCGGATTTTACAACGAAACCCGGATCCGGACTCGGATCCGTAATTTAAAGATTAATTGTACTTTTTTATTTATTATTTACCTCAAAAATATTGGATAATTAATATTATTTGAGATCCATGCAAATCCAATTGCATGAACATAATTAAATGAGCATGTAAACTATTTAAAATAAAGTGAAATGTACAAGTATGGAAGTTGAAACTAATAATTTTATGTTAATTACATGGACCCGTTTTGGATCAGTTTATGGATCCGGATCAATGTGATCAGTTGGATCCGGATCTGGATACTAAAATTATAGATCTAACGGATCCGGGTCCAATACATTCAAACGGATCCGGACTGGGTCCAAGCTGGACCTGGATCGGATCCGGCCCAATGCCATCCCTAATTGTAAACCTTAGGCAATAAGAATAAGCCACGTTAATATAGGTGCTAAGATCAAACTTTTTCTTTCTTTGGGAACTAGTACTGGACTATTAGTCGACTAATCAGGACTCGAGTAATGTAGAGACCTAGTGAATGGGGGATCCTCCTTACCCAGTTCGTTCCATATACATCATTGTGATTCGAACGTGATTGATGTTTAAAGAGTTAAATTAATAAGTTTTTGATGGGCTAGAGTACACCTTGTTGCTACTCGCATAGTAAACTTTTCAAGTCCACACAACCTTAATGACAGGTAATGGCAATCACATCATCAGCGTTTGAACAGCTCATGGCAATTTATGAATGTATCCTCCGAACCGTGACCAACCAAAGCTAAGCCAACATGGTACAATTTGAGGTTTGAGTTTTGTTGTATTTAATTCTAAGCTACACTATTTGAACACGATATTAAGGTATTATTGTTTTCAAGTTATAATCTGTTTAATTTAGTTCAGTTTCATTCATTTTGGTACAATAACACATTGTTATGAATTTATATTGGAATAAGTGTAAATTCATGTTACAATTTAATATTACTTATAAATTAAAAAGAACATGATCAAAATTATACCATTTAAAATTGCCCGATTATAGGAGTGTCAAATTGAGCCTTACCAGTTATTTTGTTAAGGAAAAAACAATAAGCAAATACATTGCATGATTATAGGATCCGCTAAATTGACACTACCTAAATGATTTTATGGTGTGTCGAAACCGTTGTAATTTGTAACTAGATATATTGTATTAAAATGACATAGAAGTTGGTAAATTTACCGAGTATGAAACAGGATAAAGAAAGACTCAGAAAAAAAATTAACGTTGAGCTTTGGTTTCGGCAATATAAAAAGGCAGGTGATATCTCGGGGAGTCAACAACAGAAAATCTGGAGTTGACTAAGTGCAATTACAATGTCTGAGCCAAACCAGATGCTAGGAATTCATGCACATGCTCATTTGCTTAAGACCAGCCATTAATTAAGGACACTCTGTACACCATTTCTTTTGTTTCTTCAACACTCTACAATATGCCTCTCAATCTTTATATGTATATATATATATAAACTACTAATCAAGTCATAGGAAGTTTGGAATACACATTTGACTACCAGAGAGAATTTTGTGGGAGAAAATCTTAAGACACCCTGTTTTTAGGCAACAATTTTAGGAAATTTTTTGAGACAATAACTCCAATCAGCAACTTAAACACGTGGTATTAGTGGAAATAAAATAAATTATATTGCAAGTCTTTTTTGTATAATTGCTGAAGGAACAAAGGAAACTTCCAGCATGTTCTGATAGGACATAATCCCCACAATTATTGCACAACATAAAGGGTGTCTTTTCCAATATGTGCATAACAATTAAAGATATATAATGAGTATATATATTCAACGCGCCAATCTTTATATATGATTCTTGAAATTTCCAACTGATATTGATCCTGCAAATCAGTATATATTATGATCGAATGGAATTTATGATGCCTAGGTCAGTGTTGTATGTGGAAAGTAAATTATACTAATAGCAGCTAAAGACCCAATACTCTTGGCTTAAGAGACCATATATAAGTTGAGTTTGTGTTAGTTTTTCATTAAGACTATGTCTTCTAATTGGAGTGGAAACATGGATTTTATGCTGATCAACTTACTATGAGGATAGGGAAGAATGACTTCATCTCTGTTTCAACTATAATGCTGTTATAACATGACTCTATTTTAACAAGGGCTCTTTTTATAAACGGCAATTTGAGTTCAGAATTTAGCCAACACTACACCAATATTAAAAAGCTGGTGAGTTTGAAATTAAGACTAGACTAATCTTGTTAAAAAAAGTTAGTTATCACCTTAACTTTTAAAATTTCCAAA
>CATIWQ010080671.1:0-28309 GCA_949673415.1 Euphorbia schlechtendalii | reverse complement strand
TTTCATCATCATTTGAGTTAAATTACACTATGAATGAGAAACCACGTTTATAATATTCGAACTAAACTAGATGTTTTCAGTTTAGGTTTATCACGCATGCATAAAACGGTAAATCCAAACATCAAGCATTAAGTAAATGCGAAAAAGTAAATGCGGAAAAAGTAAAGATTTATGGTTACATAACCTCGGGGGATGCAACCACCCGCCTATTCTATGAATTACAATTTCCGTACAAATATATACAATACCCGAAGGAAAATAAATCCAAGGCATACATCTAACCTGCATCCACAAATGTTAGCATAGGGGATATCATGTATGTTCGATTTTTATTTTACTGATGCCCGTGTGGCCTAATTAAAATATCAATGGTTCAAAGTTGTTATTTGGAATAAAAATGGTTCATTTTTATTTACAAGTATTTTGGTCGATTTTATTAGTGAAAATGACCGCATGGCAAAATGGTAAGGACTATTATCCGGGAACACATTTTATTCCCTTCATGGGGAGAACCTAAAACAACATTTAGAAATTTAAATCTAGGACAAACATGCATAACATAGTCGTTTTTTTGGGTTAACAACGGTTACGACGTCATTCATATCGTTATCGACTTCCCTGTGACGGGCGATATCGATATAAATGGCCCGAAGCAATTCCGTTGCTACTCTGAACTTTAATTAACAAATTAACACATTAATAAATCATATATAAATCCCAAATAATTATAAATCAGAGATCTGTTACCCCCAATGATGTATTTTCAAACTTAGGATGGTCTCAACGGGTCATTCCGGGCTTACACGGTTCGAAAAGGAGTAAAACAAAGCAAAATTGCATTCTGCCAGCTTGATATCGTTAACGGTATTGGTTGATATCGTTGAAAGGTATTAGGTGATATCGTTAACGGTATCGATTCTCCAGACCTGCGGTAAACATATAAAAATAACAGAAAACAGCGAAAATGATAATCTAAACTTCAAATGATCTTAACTTTTGCTATACTTAACGGATTTTGATGATCTTTATCATTCCAAAAAGCTCAAGATGTGTAGAATATTTTAATGTAAAGAAAATAGCAAAAAAGATTTAAGATATACTTAAAATCGTAGGAAACAGAATGGTGAGCAAAAAGGGACAAAACCGAAAACAAAACGAAACTTCAAAAATAAAAGTATATAAACGGAAGAACAAACTCTAGGAACTCAGAGGCTTACCCTGCAGCTATGAATCCACTTTCTTTGGTCTACGAAAATGCCCGAAAAGTCCTCATTTCTTTGGTTCAGTTTTGCATCTTTTGACGGGGATGGAGATTAAAGGTCTCCTTTTTTAGGGAAGGCAGTGCTTCCTGGCAATGATTTGTGAAATAAGAAAGGGAAGAACAAGAGTTACTTCCTCCCTTGGGTTTAGATCCTAGAAATCCTCTAAAATCTCAAAGTTTTCTTTGGTTTTTGTTTTTGTGTTTTTGGGATTTCTGGTGGCTGTTTTTTTGTTGAGTTTTTGCAGAGCTCTTAAGTTTTTTTCTCTGGAAAGAAAATGCTCTCTTTACTCATCAGCCTCTCTCCTTTTATCCTCCTCCCTTCTTTCCTACTTCTTTTTCTCTATTATGGGCTCCCTTCAATCTAAAAGTCACCCACTTGCACCCACTCTTTTTGTCATGTTTTCCATTTTATTCCCTCCACTCATGGTCATAAAGGGTTGGCGGAAAAGTTTGAATTTATGGGTGAAAGTTGGGTATTTTTCGTTGAAAAATGCAAGGCTTTCCTTTTTTGACTATCTGCAAACTCGATATCGTTCACGATAATGGTTGATATCGTTAACGATATTTATCCATATCGTTAACAATATCCTTCAATATCGTTAATGATATTGAATAGCCCGGTAGGCTTTTCTTGGTTTGGGCTTTTAAATACAGGAAAAAGGCACAAAGAGACAAGGCAGATGATTTTCAAGTGATTTCAGGACCCCGAAAATGTGAAAAGTTAACAAGGGAAAAATTATAGCTTCACCATCAAACTCGCGAGTCGGGCATAAAAATCCCGTGCTCACAACCATCATTATTGAACGCGCGAGCTAGTACAAAATCCCGTGCTCACAATGTTCTATAAACCTGAAAGCATCTGTGGAACATTTTAACTTAGATTATATCAATCATTGCATGCTTAGGAGATCTATAGGTTAATTTTAAGTTTTGAAATTCCACCTTGCAACGATTACTTGTTCAATTACTATCTTGATTAACTAGCAGTGGTTTCAAAGCCTACCTTATGCTATGCATGATTGATTATAATATGTTAAAATGTGATTTTCTATGAACTCATTAAAGCATGTTATGTATGACTTAGGGTTCAATTCTTCTTATAGAAAATGATGTGATAACTAGATTAAGGTTTTGCTCAAACTTAGTCTAGGTGATTATCATATAAAATTAGCAATGTTTTACCACACGTGTAAATGCTTTAATTGAGGGTCGTCCCTTACTTCACTTAATTAAAGAATGAAATCTTTAAATCATAATTTTCCATGGTACAACAAATTGAAATGCACATGGTGATTTTGCAAGGATTGGACAAGACTGCCCATTCATTTTTAGGGGGCCTCTCTTACTTGGAAATCACCATCGACATTAGATTCATGAGTACCCAAAGGACTTTTATGAATTAGTCAATTTCTAGTATGAGAATTGGATTCCACATACGATTTTAAAAATGTGGTTTAAATTGTTAAATTAAAACATATAGACAAAGGTGCAAGAACTTAAACATGGACCTTGTTTGTTTTGCATGCTATGTGGAGTCTTGGCATAATGGAATGATTATGATATATCAGTCTAGAGCATGTTCCCTTAAAATTAATGATTCCTAATAGCCCAGAATTATTATTTCACAATCGTAATCATCGTATAGGACCTAGACTAGGGCGAGACCAGTGGCACCAATGAAATCCCTACAACAATATTAAGGTGGTAGATTGTCTTCCCATCATAAGTTGTGATACAAACCATATTAATAAATGTAAACACATGTATAACATGCCTTCCCTTAACATGTGTTTGGTCATGAGACTAGATGGGGTTAATGCCTTAACCAAGAAGGGTTAGTTGTCCATATTATTGGAGTTAATGCTGATTTGGAGACACATTTGAGGAGTCATACAATTGGGTACACGTGTCTCGAGAAAGAGAACTCAAATGAATTAGAAGTTGCAAGAGATGCAAATGGACAGGTTCCAACCATGGTTATCTTGACAAGCGATCGTGGGGGTCATGATGAGTGGCTATGGATGTTACCTACTAAGGAAAATTGGTTCGACCAAATTTCCCGAATTTGAATAGAATGGGCTATTTAAATGTTGAGAAAATAGTAAGAATTATGTGTTTAATTAAAGACCTTATATTAAATGCATGTATATATACTAATGTCTAAACAAATTATATCTTATATCTAGGTTTAATAAAGAACACTAATACTGAAAATGCATCTGATTGACAACAAGTTTTACAAAGGAGACTACTTTCATGAGTGGTTCGAGTGTGTGACAAGTTTCCTAAAGAGCCTTGTTCTAGATTATGTTTTAGATAATCCATATCCCAAGTCACCCGGAGAAGATCCATTTATTTTTTAAATTGATAAGTACGTGAAGCATAATAGGGACTCTGATTTTGTAAAGAACTTCATGGTCAACACTATGCTACTAAGGTACGGGGATCTTTGCAAGAATATGGACTTAGAGTCTATGATTGTGTAGCTTGTAATGATAGATGAATGTGAAACATTCATGCTATCCACAAGTCTAGGAGCTGACACCTCAGCAGTTGAGTTTGCCATGATAGTTTATGATAAATCTAAACTAGTTAAGGAAATTGGGAGTTACTTATGATCAAGAAGCCTTGAAATAGATTTTATTGAAAGGTCTACCTCTTAGGTATGATAATTTCAAAGTAGATTTCTATGGCATCAGTGATCATTGTAATTTTTCTGAGATGGTGTACCTGTTAGAACAATATGATATACAATTTAGAAATAAACTTGAGAATCAACTTGTTGTTGAGGATCGAAACATAAGAAAGTCTAGAGATTTCAAGGTTAAGAGAAGACTCATGAAAAGTGGCGAAATGAAACGCGAGTTAAGAGCTCAGATCTCTGAACAAGTGAAGAAGAAGCCAAGTAAGGCATCTACTTCATGTATGTTCATGACAGAGAGTTTCTCCATAGTTCCCTATGAGTCTACTTGGGTATTAGATATTGGTTGTGGTACTCATATCTGTACTTCTATGAAGGGATTGTGAAATAGTAGGAGGCTTACAAAGAGAAAATGGACCTATGTGTTGGAAATGGAGCATGGGTTGCTGCCATAGTTGTAGGGACATATAGCCTTTGTTTGCCTACTGGCCTTATTTTAGTTTTGAACAATTGCTATTATATTCTCGCCGTCACTAAGAAAATTATTTATGTTGCACGTTTAGCAACATAAGGATTTGAAATTTTATTTTTTAATAATAAATGTCAAATTCAGAGTGATAATATTCTTCATGCTTATGGAAGATCTATGGATGGCTTATATGTTGTAGATACTAAAACTAAAATTCTAAATATGAACATTGTTAAGAAATCAAGATTAGATAATGAGAAATCCTCATACTTATGGCATTATCGTCTAAGCCATACAAATGAGACTCGCTTAACTAAGTTACACAAGTGTGCAGACTTAGGCCCAATGGAATGGGTTTCCTATGGCACGTGCAAAAATTGTTTAAAAGGGAAGATGACTAATAAACCTCTCAAAGGAAAGGGTCAGCGTACTACTAGTACTTTGGAAATAATACATCCAATGTATGTGGTCCAATGAGTGTTAAGACACATGAGGGTTTCCTTGACTTCATAACCTTTATCGATGATTACTCACGATATGGTTATTTGTACCTTATGAGGCACAAGTCTTAAAGTTTAGATAGATTCAAAGAATTCAAAAATGAAGTAGAGAACTTAGGAAAAGTATCAAGACCCTTCGATCTGATCTAGGAGGTGAATACTTAAGCCAAGAGTTTCAGGATTATCTAAGGGATAATGGTATTTTATGCCAATGGACACCTCCTTATACACCTCAACACAATGGAGTTTCAGAAAGGAGAAATCAAACCCTACTCGATATGGTTCGGTCCGTGATGAGCCAAGCAGAACTTAGCAGATCCTTTTGGGGTTACGCACTGGAGAGCCCAGTTTATATTCTAAATAGAGTACCCTCAAAATTAGTTAATCAAACTCCATACAAATTATGGTATGGTAAGAAACCTGCTCTTTCTCACTAGAGAGTTTGTGGATTTCTTGCTTATGTAAAGAGGATAAGTTCAAATAAGCTGGGTGCTAAGTCTGATAGATGTCTATTTGTAGGTTATCCTAAGGAGACTATAGGATATACCTTTAATGATACCAAGGAATAAAAAGTCATTATTTCCATAAATGCTCAATTCCTCTAGTAGGAGCATATAATTGTGAAAAGCTAGTGGGAGCAATCTTGAGTTAGGCACTTAAGAAGATTAAATAGACAATCAACTAATTATACCTACACCTGTTACACAAGATAGTGTAAGCATGGAATAGCCTATTACAACACCAACATTGCGTAGGTCAGGCTGGGCCCCAATCGCTCCCAAGCTATATAGGTTTCTCATCATTGATGATAAACATCTCTTCTTTATGGAAGATGATGAGCCTAGGATTTACAAAGAGGCAATGGAAGGCTCAGAATCCGATAAATGGCTTTCAACAATGTGATCAGAGATGGACTCCATGTACGAAAATCAAGTATGGAGCTTAATTGATTCTCTAAGTGGGATTAGGCCTATAGGATGCAAGTGGGTTTTCAAGAAGAAAGCTGACATAGACGGTAAAATAGTTACCTATAAAGCAAGGCTATTTGCAAAAGGGGATAGTAAAAAAGAAGGCATTGACTTTGATGAGTCCTTTTCACTGGTGGCCATGCTGAAGTCTATCAGATACTCCTTGCCATTGCTACTCATTATGATTATGATATTTGGCAGATGGATGTGAAGATAGCATTCCTTAACAGGAATCTAGAAAGGAATGTGTATATGGCACAACCCGAGGGTTTTACATCCAAGGATAACTCTAAGGTATGCAAGTTGCAGAAGTCCATTTATGGACTTAAGCGAACATCGTGGAGTTGGAATATTAGGTTCGATGAGACAATCCGAGAAATCGGTTTTGTGTCAAATGCTAATGAGCCCTGTGTATATAAGAAGGCTAATGGGAGTGTGATCATTTTCCTTGTATTACATTTCAATCACATATTATTAATAGGAAATGATATTCCTTTTCTTCAAATAGTTTAGTTATGGTTGTCAAAGAAGTTCTCCATGAAAGACCTTTGAGAAGTAGCTTTTATTCTTCGTATTAAGATTTACTGAGATATATCCAAAAGGCTTCTAGGTCTTTCACAAAGGACAAACATAGATAAGGTTTTGGCCAGATTTAACCTTGAGCATTCAAGAAAGGGTTATCTCCCAATGTCTCACAAGATTAACCTTTTTAAATTTGAGTGTCTGAGAACACAAGAGGAGAGACTACGCATGAATGGAATATCCTATGCCTCAGCGATAAGGTCCATCATATATGCTATGGTATGCACTCGGCTAACGTCTCACATGTGTTGAGCGTCATGAGCAGATTTCAATCTGACCTAAGTGAGAAGCACTGGATAACCGTTAAAATTATCCTCAAGTATTTACTCATGACTAAGGATATATTTTTAGTATATGGAGAACGTGATCTTACTTTGAAGGGATAAACCGATGTGATTTTTCAGTCTAACAGGGATGATTATAAATCCCAGTCAAGTTATGTGTATATGTTAAATGGAGGGGCAATTGTTTGGAAAAATTTCAAACAGGATACAACTGCCGATTCAACCACGGAATCTGAGTACATAGCTGCTTCAGAAGTGGCTAACCAAGCTATCTAGCTTAAGAGATTCATTGGTGATCTCGGTGTGGTATCCACCATTGTAAATCCAATAGCCGTCTATTACAATAACAATGGGGCTATTGCTCAAGCAAAGGAACCACGGCCTTGCTAGAAAAATAAACATGTACTTAGAATATTCCTCTCATTCAGGAGATAGTAGCCAAAAAAGATATAGACTTAGAATACATCCCAAAGGATCAAAATCTAGCTGATGGGCTAACTAAACCATTGACTCAAGTTAAACATGACCAGTATGTTAACAAGTATGGTATGAGGCACATGGGCAATTAGCTCTAGTGCAAGTGGGAGAGTGTTAAACATGATGTATGTCCCAAAGGTAATTAGGGTGACATATCTTTATTAGTTATAATGTACAAACAGTTTTGAATTATTATTAATAATAATTAAGGCATCTTTGTAGCTTATCAGTGCTTTTTGTTTATTAATGTATCTCATTGGTATCATATATGTATAATATTTAATATGTGTATGTGCATTAATGAGACAAAGTCCATGACTACTTCATAGTGTAAAAGTTCGAGGACATAGTGGGAGCTATGTGGTGTGAGAACTACACATACGTGTTACTATGAATAGTCTAAATATCCCTAGTCAATGTTTCATTGAGACTAGACATCAATGGAATGGACAGACTAGCATGTGTAGGACTACTACTTAGATTAGATCCAAGCAACCGATCTCACGAGCTGAAGGTGGTACCTTGAGTTAACACATGAATGTATTTGGGTAATAAATTAGAGACTTCTATAAGACAAACACTCGAAAATAACTATATCCATGTGTTGGTGTCATGTCTTATTGTAGTAGCAGTACATGTATCCTCATACTTTGGGTCATACTTATTCATACCCTGGTAATCAGGATGATATAGATGATTATGGGTATAGCGATGATCACATGTTGGTAAGCTTTGTAGTCAAGATGGGATCTACCACTCTTAATATAGTGCCATAATGGGAAATGTACCTTAGGGCCACTTATTGAAGTGACACACTCTTAAACCTCTTATCAGAGTATATTATTGATAAAATGGGTTTCTCCATGAACAAGTCTAATTCCAGGACAGCTACAGCTATTACATGAGCTAACACTTAATCCGAGCCCAATAAACTGGATGGTACTTAACCTGATGGTAGGAGTTTATTGTATTGGTTACTACTGCAAAATTGGATCAAGTCACAAGCGCGTGACGTTCTAAGTATCGAGGGATCATACGCCTTTGCTAGAAAACCCATTTGATCATCTAAAGTTATCAGGTTCCATATCAGTCTGGAACATTGAGCCTAAAGGTTGCTGAATGGGAAGCCAAGTGTTGGTTAACCTCTAGCAACTCTATACTTTAGGATCCTAGGAGGTCACACACTTTGGGTCTTCATCGGACTAAGTAAATAACCTATAAGCTAGGTTTATGCCAAAAACATAAGTTATCAAATCCATTAGAATAAGTGAATTAATAAGTAAAAGGAATAAAGAGAAAATAGGGAAAATTAATCAAAGCGAGCAAGGGAATTTTTCCAGTTATGAGTGAGCCCAAAAAGAACACGGGTTGTTCAAAGTTGCGCCCTAGCGACTGCCCAGTGAGCTGAAAAGCTCGCGGGTCACTAGTGCACGAGGCAAGCTCGCGTGCTAGCCGGTTGTAAGTGCACAAGCGTTACCCATGGCAGTGCTTACCCAAGCTTGCAAGACAAGCCCGCTAGCATGGGCCTCAAGCAAGAAAGCTCGCTAGGGCTTCATTTATACCGCGCGGGTCAGCTCGCGGGTCACCTAGATACCCATGACTAACCCGATTAATATGGGATGGGATTTATACCATCCCATGTAGTTATTGAGGGGGAGTCTAACACTCCCCCTTTTCCCTATAAATTGGCCTCAAACCCCTCTCTTTATTAACACCTAAAAATAGCTTTAAGCTAAGATTTTCTCTCTAGATTTGACCCTCTCTCTTTTTCCTTTGTTGTGCGAGATCCTTCACTAGTTTCTCCAAACAATCCAAGATTTCTTATTGAAAGCTCTTTTTTCAAGTGAGCCTTTGATATTATTTTTAGGTTGGTTTTCAAGTGGTCTTGCAGCTACTATCAACTGATGGGTTGTTCCTCCTCGAGGTTTTGGTCGATGAAGAGCCGTGTGGATCAATCATAAAGGCTCTCCTAATTTGGAAACTTGTGCTAATGAATCATGGCATGCTTAGGAGATCTATAGGTTAATTTTAAGTTTTGAAATTCTCCCTTGAAATGATTGCATGTTCAATTACTGTCTTGATTAACCAGTAGCTTTTCTAATAGGAAGTTCTTTTGATATGGCTTTAAAATTTCTTCCAGGGTGTCTACATTCGACTTCTTTGAAGAAGAGCTTTTAGTTCTCTTCTTAGACGACTCGAACTCTAGTCTACCTGCAATTACCATATGGCTCCCATCATTCTATTCACCTTTTTATCTGCGCTGGTCTCATTTTCTTCATTACTATCTTTCTTCCTCTCCTACTTCTTGGAGATTCCTTTTAAAAATTAGTTAGATTTACTAGCTATAATCAATTCGTATACAATATCCACTAGTGTTCTATAATCATCCGTAGGGTGGCCTTTAGTCCGATGGTATTCATAGTACTTGTTGAAATCTCTTCTGAGTGCGACTCCCTCTAGTATTTCAAGGAATCGAATATTCTTCTTTTTCAGGGTTTTTTTTATCGTTATCAGAATTTAACTAAGAGATGTGTTGAGCTTGGGATGGTCATCCTCTCGGTCGTGATATCCACCCATGTTTGAGTTACCTCGACTCTTCCTTCTCCTATCGTCGTATCGAGACATATCATCTTTTTTTGTATCTCTACTCTGACTGAAATTCATCTCATGGGATGGGATTAGTTCTTTTATCATGCCTAACATTTGTTGCAAGTAATTTGGATATCTAGTTAGGATGGAATTCCTTAGGTCTATATTTCTCGTTCCTTTCAAAATTGCCTCCTCGATTGTGCCAAAATTAAGATCCCTTACTTCCAAGAAAGCCTCATTAAAATGATTGTAGTACTCATGAAGACTTTCTTCTTGGCCTTTTATGATCTCATGCAGGCTTCTTGTCACAAGTCTAGCTGGAGCGAAGCCCAAATAATGCTTACAAAAATGGTCACAAACCTTATCCCAACTACCTATAGAATTGGGAGCTAGTGATGTAAACCATTGGGTAGCCGGCCCACCCAGAGTAGACGAGAAGTATATGCACATATATGCTTCCATCACGCCAACCATTTAAATCTTGTTTCTGTAGTCGCCTGCGTAATAGTTTAGGTTATCCTTTCCCGAATACCTTTAAAAACTGGGTATGTAGGTTAGTTGAGGTAGGGCTTGTTCGAGGATGTTCTTTTTTAAAGGTGAGAAATTTGTTTTTGAGGTCGCTTCTTAGTAGGGAACCGCCAGCTATGAAAACCTTCTTGGCTTTCTTCTCAAACTCCACTTCATCATCCTCCTCATCACTCTCCACTTCAATAGGCCTTTTAGCCATTTTTATCTTCAAGACTAGTTAATGATGGTTAATTAAGGTAATTATAGGACATGCGAGCTTGCACGGTGGAATTTCAAAACTTAAGATTAACCCTAAAAGATCTCCTAAGCATAGCATGATTGACATAATCTAATTGAAACATTCTATAGTTGCTTATAAGTTTATAAAACTTAATAAAAGAAACCGAGCATATAAGATTATAGCCTTACCAACTGATGCATGTCCTTCCCTTTAGTGCGGTAATCCCTTAGATTAATCGGAAAGCACTCTGTTAGCACGAGTCTCCAAACAAGGATGTCCTCTATAACTAGTCCACAAGGACCCCATCGACCAAAACCTCACGTAGAGTAAGAACTCGTTAGTTAACAAGCAGTTGCTAGACTGCTCTTAGACCAACATGAAAATGTAACTAATAAGGCTGTTTCCAGTATAAGAATAAAATATTAAAAGAATTTTCACGAAAGCGGAGAAACTTGAGGAGGATCTGGTAAAAATTTACCAAGAAAAGAAGTCAAAACTCAGAAGGAAAGGATGAATTGAGGAGGCCACTCTTTATAGTGGGAGGGGTTCTAATGTGTGATGGGGAGAAACCCATCCCACACAAGTTTTTGAGTGGCTTTTTTATGCTCGTGAGGTTGCCACATAGGCCCCACCCATGAACAGCTCATGTTCACAGGGCCCACTTGCAACGAGAAAAAATCCTTTTCTTCACCACGTGCAATTTTCCCAAATCCTCTTTAAATATATTTGGTCTGACAATTTAATGTTCAAAACAAACTGAGTTTGACTTCCCCTTTTATTCTCGGTATAGACCCCATCTATAAATTCTTTCTTTAGTTTGGTAAAGACCTTATGTGTGTGACCTCGTAGGATCCTGAAGTATAGAGCCGCTAAAGGTTAACCTAAACTTAGCTTCTCAACTAGAAATCATTAAGCTCAGTATTGATGACTAATATGGAACCCGATAACTCTAGACGATCAATTGGGCTTTCTAGCAAAGGCGTATGATCCCTTGATACTCAAAATGTCACATGCCTTTTACTTGATCCGGTTCTGCAATAGTAACTAGTACAATAAACTCATTCCATCAGGTTTAGTACCATCTAGTTTATTAAGCTAGAACTAAGTTTTAGCTCATGTAATAGCCATAGCTATCCTAGAATTAAACTTGTTCACAAAGAACACCTCCCACCTTTATGTATCGAGATTGACTAGAAACCTGCTTTATCATTCTCATACTCTGATTGAAGGTTAATGAGAATGTCACTTCTATAAGAGGCCTTAAGGTACAACTCCCATTATATCACTATATCAGGTTCTATGGATCCCATCTTTACTACTCGGCTTACCTATGAATGATCATCATTACAATCGTAATCACCCGTATAATCCTAATCACTAAAATATGAATAAGTATGACCCAAAGTATAACAACTCCCACATAAGGTAACCAGTATCTCAAGTTCGAGGATACTCGTACTACTACTACAATAAGACATGACACCAACATATGGATATAATTATTTTCGAGTGTTTATCTTATAGCAGTCTCTAATGTATTAACTCAAGGTACCACCTTCATCTCATGAGATCGGCTGCTTAGGTCAAACCCAAGGAGTAAGCCTACACATGCTAGTTTATCCACTTCATTGATGTCCAGTCTTAATGAAATTATGACCATGGATAATTAGACTTTTCATAGTAACACGTGTATGTAGTTCTCAAGCCATATAGCTCCCACTAATGTTAGACATAATGTATGCCCTAGAGGTAATTAGGGCAATATATCTTTTATAGTTTATAACCTATAAATAGTTTTAGATTATTGTTATCAATAATAAGGCATCTTTGTTATTTATCGATGATTATTTCTAAGTTATGTATCTTGCTGGTATTATATATATACTATTATGTATATGTATATGTTCATTGATAGAACAAAGTCCATGAATATTTCATAGCATGAAATTGCTAGGATATAGTGGGAGTTATGTGGTGTGAGAACTACACACACGTTTTACTATGAATGGTCTAGATATCCCTAGTCAAAGTTTCATTGAGACTGGACATCAATGAAGCGGATAGACTAGCATGTGCAGGCTTACTCCTTGGATTAGATCTAAGTAGTCGATCTCACGAGCTGAAGGTGGTACCTTGAGTTAACACATGAAAGTATTTGGTTAATACATTAGAGACTGCTATAAGATAGACACTCGGAAATAACTATATCCATCTGTTGGTGTCATGTCTTATTGCAATAGTAGTACAAGTATCCTCAAACTTGAGATATTGGTTAACTTATTTGGGAGTTGTTATACTTTGAGTCATACTTATTCATACCCTTGTGATCAGGATGATGCGGGTGATTACGGGTATAATGATGATCACTCATTGGTAAGTCGAGTAGTCATGATGGGATCCATCGCTCTTGATATAGTGATATAATTGAAGTTGTACCTTAAGGCCTCATGTTGAAGTAACACACTCATAAACCTTTGATGATTGATAGAACGGGTTTCTAGTCAATCTTGATACATTATGGCGAGCGATGTTCTTGGTGAGGAAGTCTAATTCTAGGATAACTACGGTTATTACATGAGCTAACACTTATTTGAGTTGAATAAATTGGATGGTACTTAACCTGATGGAAGTAGTGTATTGTACTTGTTATTGTTGCAGAACCGGATCAAGTAACAAGTACGTAACTTTCTGAGTATCAGAGGATCATATGCCTTTTCTAGAAAGCTCATTTGATAATCTAGAGTTATCGAGTTCCATATCAGTCTGGAAAACTAAGCCCAAAGGTTCTCGGATGGGAAGCCAAGTTCAGGTAAACCTCTAGAGGCTCTTTACTTTGGGATCCTAAAAGGTCACATAAATTGGTTCTTTACAGAACTAAGTAAAGAACTTATAAACTAGGTGTATGTCGACAATATAAGGAAAGTTAAAATCATTGGATGAATTATTAATTGGTTGGACCAAATAATAATTAAAGGATTTAAATAAGAGTTCAAGAAAAATTTCACAGGGCGGAGAAAGGGAAATATTTTCCTTTTCCATTGGTTCCCCACGAATACGGGATTTTCGTGAGTGGGGCCAGTGCGACTGCCTTGTGAGCAAAAATTGTTCGCTGGCCGCTAGCACGTGTTAGCACAAGAACAACACATATTTGTGGGCTGCCGGCCTGCAAGCACTGTTGGGTAGTGCTTGCGTGGGCCTATAGTGTAGGCCCACCAGCCACCCGCAAGCCCAAGTTATGGGACAAGGCAAGCATGTTAGGGCTTACCTTATGGAGGCCACATAAGCGGGCTGTGCAGGCAGATTGAACTGTAGAGCTGGGAGCTCCGTGTGGTCAACTCGCTTTGTGGGATGGGAAATCCCATCCCTCATTGCTTGAGGGGAGCATTTTTCTCCCCTCCCACTATAAATAGTGGCCTCCTCCTCCTTTCATCACTTCAGCTCAGCCTTTCCTTCTAATTTTTGACATCTTTTCTTTGTGAGCTTTTTGCTAGATCCTCCACGAAGTTTCTCCACTTTTGCAAGAATTCTTTTGAAAGCTTATTCATATTTTCAAAAGAACCTTCTAAGTTATATTTTGGGTAGTTCTACGAGTGGTTAAGCATATGCTTATTAACTAACGAGCTCTTCCTCTATGGAAGGTTTTGGTAGGTTTGGGTCCGTCTGGACTAATCATAGAGGTTATCCTAGCTTAGAGGCTTATGCTAATGGAGTGTTATCTAACTGTTCTAAGGGAGCACCGCATCAAAGGGAAAGGCACGCATCAACTGGTAATGCACTTAACTTGGATGCTAGGTTTCTTTTATTAAGTTCATAAACCTATTAGCATCTATGGAATGTTTCAACTTATACTATATCAATCATGGCATGCTTAGGAGATCCTTTAGGGTTAAAATTAAGTTTTAAAATTCCATCGTACAAGTTTGCATGTTTAACTACTGCCTTAATTAACCATGAATGGTATTAGAGCCTACCTTATACTATGCATGATTGATGATAATATGTTGAAATGTTATTTTCTATGAATTGATTAAAGTATGCTATGTATGACCTAGGTTTCAAATCCTTTTATAGAAAATGATATGATAACTAGATTAATGTTTTCCTCAAAGTTAGTCTATGTGATTTTCATATAAGTTAACAATTTTTTACCACACTTGTAAATGGTTTAAATTGAGGGTCATCCAGTACTTCACTCGATTAAAAGAAAAAAATCTTTAAATCATAATTGTTTATGGTACAACGAATCGAATTGTTTGTGGTTATTTTGGCAAGGATTGGACTTAGCGGCTCATTCACTTTAAGGGGGCCTCTCCTACTTGGAAATATCCATCGGTATTAGGTTCAAGCGTACCTAACGGACTCTTATGACTTAGTTAATTTCTAGTATGTGAATTGGATTCTACATATGGTTTTATAGCCGTGGTTTAAGTTGTTAGATTAAAACTTATACACATAGGTGCAAGAACTTAAACATGGACCTTGTTTGTTTTGCATGCTATGTGGAGTCTTGGTATAATGGAATGATTGTAATGTACCAATCTTGAGCATGTTCCTTAGATTAATAATTCCATATAGCCTAGAATTATTATCATAATCATATCCATCATATAAGTTCTAGACTAGGGTAAGTCCAGTTGCACTAATAAAATCCCTACAACAATATTAACGGTGAAAATTGTCTTCTTGTCATAAGTTGTGATACGAACCTTATTAACAGATGTAAGGACATGTACAATATGCTTTCCCTTAACATGTGTTTGGTCATGAGACTAAATGGGGTTAAATCCTTAACCAAAATGGGTTATTTGTACATGTCAATGGAGCTAATGCAAGATTGGAGACATATTTGAGGAGTCGTATAATTAGGTGCGCACGTCTCGAGAAAGAGAACTCAAATGGACTAGCAATTGCATGAAATGAAAATGGACGGGTTCCAACCATAGTTGTTTGTTATGACTTGACCTGTTATAGTGGGGGTCATAATGGATGGGCCATGGATGCTACCTACTAAGGAAAATTGGTTGGATTAGATTTATCTAATTCAATAGAAGAGGCTATTTGAATTTCGATAAAATGGTATGAAATATGTTTTTAATTAAAGACCTTATATTAAATGCATGTACATATTCTAATGTGTGAATAATTTCTATCTTATACCTTGGTTGAACAATGAATCCAAACATAAACCTTCGCTCAATTCTTGACAACAAATTAGATGGTTCAAACTTTTCTAATTGGTTCAGGGTGGTGAGGATAGTCCTCAAATCCGAAAGGATACCTTATGTTTTAGATGAGCCCCTCCTTGATGAACCTGATGCTGATGCCAATGAACATGAGGTATGGGTGAAGCATAAAAAAGATTGTGAAATGGCAGCATGCATAATGTTAGCAACAATGAATTCTGAGAATCAGAAACAACATGAGCATGGACTTCAACACCATGATTCTCCATCTTCGGGAGCTCTTCTCAGAGTAGGCTAGGTTTGAGAGATTTGATAATTCAAAACTCTTATTCGGAAAGAAGATACAGGTTGTCACTTCAGCGCCTCAGCGTGCTCTTAAACTATTGGGTTATATAGAGAAGTTGACTCGACTGGATTTTGTGATGGATCACAAATTGTGTGTGGATCTGATTCTTGCTTCATCAACAAATATTTTTTCACAATTTGTGACTAATTATTATATGAACAATATTGATGCCACACTACCCAAGTTGGTGAATATGCTGAAAACATTAGAACCTAAGATTCGAAAGGATCCAAAGCTTTACTTTTGGCTGAGAAAACCATAACTTCCAAGGGTAGTCTAGTTTTGGAAAAGGTTTGAGTGCCAAGAAGAAAATCAATAAGAAAAAGAAAAGTAAGAAAGGAACTGCAAATGTCTACATCCAACGTGGCAAGGCAGGCCACTGGAAGAAGGATTGCAAGGTTCAAATTTTTGAACAAGTGAAGAAGAAGCCAAGTGAGGCATCTACTTCAGGTATGTTCATGATAGAGAGTTTCTCTACAGTTCCTTATGAGTATACATGGGTATTGGATACTGGTTGTGGTACTTATATCTGTACTTCTGTGTTATATATGTACTTTTGTGTAGGGGTTGCGGAACAGTATAAGGCTTACAAAGAGGGAAATGGACCTAAGACTTGGAAATGGAGCATAGATTGTTGCAACAGCTGTAGGGACATATAGCCTTCATTTTCCTAGTGGCCTTGTTTTAGTTTTGAACATTTTCTATTATATTCCTGCTCTCACTAAGAATATTATTTCTGTTGCGTGTTTAGCAACAGATGGATTTGAGATTTTATTTTCTAATAATAATTGTCAAATTTGACGTGATAATTTTCTTTATGCTTGTGGAATATGTATTGATGTCATTTATGTTCTATACACTAAAACTGAAATTCTAAACCTGAAAATCGTCAAGAAATCGAAGATAGATAATGAGAAATCTTCATACTTGTGGAATTGTCATCTAGAACATATAAATGAGACTCGCTTAACTAAGTTACACAAATGAGGTGACTTGGGCCCAATGGAATGGGAATCCTATAGAGCATGCAAACCTAGTTTATAAGGGTAAGATAACTAAGAAAACCTTTAAAAGGAAAGGGTCAATGCGCCACAAGTACTTTGGAAATAATACATTCAGATGTATGTGGTCCAATAAGTGTTAAGACACATGAAGGTTTTGTCTACTTCATAACTTTTATCGATGATTACTCGCGATATGGTTATTTATACCTTATGAGGTATAAGTTTAAAAGTTTTGAGAAATTCAAAGAGTTCAAAACTGAAGGAGAGAAATAGCTTGGGAAAAGTATCAAGACCTTTAATATGATCAAGGTGGGGAATAATGAAGCCAAGAGTTTCAAGATTATCTAAGGGATAATGGTATTTTATCCCAATGGAAACCACTTGCACACCCAAACATAATGGAGTGTCAAAAAGGAGAAATCAAACCCTACTTGATATGCTTCGCTCCATGATGAGCCAAGAAAAACTAATCAAATCCTTTTGGGGTTATCCAATTAAAGCGCAGTTTATATTCTAAATATAGTACCCTCAAAATTAGTTGATCAAACACCATATGAAATGTGGTATTGTAAGAAACCAACCCTTTCTCACCTGAGAGTTTGGGGATGTCTTACTTATGTAAAGATGACAAGTTCAAATAAGTTGGGTGCTAAGTCATACAGGTGTTTGTTTGTAGGTTACCCTAAGGAGACTATGGGGTATACCTTATATGATCTCAAGGAATAAAAGTTACTTATTTCTAATAATGCTCAGTTCCTCAAGAAGGAACACATACTTGTGAAAGCTAGTGGGAGCAATCTTGAGCTAGGCGCTCAAGAGGATCAAACAGACAAGCAACTCATTATTCCTACACCTATTACACAAGAAGGTGTAAGTATGGAATAAGCTATTATAACATCGACATTGCGTAGGTTAGGTCGGGCTCCAATCGTTCATGAGCGATATGGTTATTTCATGACTAATGATAAGCACATCTTCCATATGGAAGATAATGAGCCCAAGACTTACAAGGAGGCACTAGAAGGCTCAGAGTCTGATTAATGGTTATAGCCATGAAGTTAGAGATGGACTCCATGTATGAAAATCAAGTTTGGAACTTGGTTGATGCTCTAAGTGGGATTAAGCCCATAGGATAAAAATGGGTTTTTAAGCAGAAAACTAACATGGGCAATAATGTGATTACCTATAAAGCAAGGCTAGTTGCAAAAGCTTACAGTCAGAAAAAAGGCATTGACTATGATGAAACCTTTTCACTAGTAGTCATATTGAAGTCTATCAGAACGCTCTTTGCCATCGTTGCTCATAACGATTATGAGATATGGAAGATGGATGTGAAAACAGCATTCCTTAATGGGAACCTTGATCGGGAGGTATATATGATACAACATGAATGTTTTACATCCCAGGATGGCTCGATGGTATGCAAGTTACAAAGGTCTATTTATGGACTTAAGCAAGCAGCAAGGAGTTGGAATATTAGGTTTGACAAGACAATCCGAGAAATTAGTTTTGTGTTAAGCACAAATGAGCCCTGTGTATATAAGAAGGCTAGTGGGAGTGAGATCATTTTCCTTGTATTATATGTCGATGATATATTGCTGATAGGAAATGATGTTCCTTTTCTTTAGACATTAATGTCATGGTTATCAAAGAAGTTCTCCATGAAAGACCTTGGAGAAGCATCTTTTATACTTGGTATAAAGATCTACCTTGATAGATCCAAAAGGCTACCAGGTCATTCTCAAAGTACATACATAGATAAGGTTTTGGCTAGATTTAACCTTGAGTAGTCAAGAAAGGGTTATCTCCCAATGTGTAACAAAATTTACCTTTTTATATTTGAGTGTCCGAGAACACAAGAGGAGAGATTGTGCATGAAGGGAATGCCCTAAGCTTCAAAGATAGGATCCATCATGTATGCTATGGTATGCACTTAGCTTGACATCTCACACATTTGAGCGTCACGAGAAGATTTCTATCTGATCAAGGTGAGAAGCATTGGATGGCCATTAAAACTATCCTCAAGTATTTATGAAGGATTAAGGATATATTTTTAGTTTATGTAGAAAGTGATCTCTCTATGAAGGGTTACACTAACGTGATTTTTCAGTTTGATAGGGACGATTACAAGTCCCACTCAGGTTATATGTTTATGTTAAATGGAGGGGCAGTTGTTTTGAAAACTTTCAAAAACGATACGATCGCTAACAAACTACTGAATCTGAGTATATAGTTACTTTTGAAGTAGCTAAGCAAGCTGTCTGGCTGAAGGGATTTATTGGTGATCTTAGCATGGTGTCCACCATTGTAAATCCAATAGTGGTCTGTTGTAATAATAATGGAGTTATTGCTCCGGTAAAGGAATGATGATCTTGTTAGAAAAATGGACACATACTCAGAAAGCACCATCTCATTCATGAGATAGTAGCTAGAAAGGATATAGGCATAGAATACATCCCTACAGATAAGAATCTAGTGGATGGGCTAACGAAGCGATTGACTCAAGTTAAGCATGACCAGCATGTTAATGAGTATGGCATGAAGTACATGAGTAATTAGATCTGGTGCAAGTGGGAGATTGTTAGACATGAAGTATGCCTTAGAGGCAATTAGGGTGATATATCTATATTAGTTTACAATGTATAAACATCTTAAGATTATTGTTATCAATAATAAGGCATTTTTATTATTTATCGATGATTATTTCTAGATTATGTATCTCAGCGGTATTAGGTATATGCTATTACGTATATATATATATATATATATGTTCATTGATAAAACAAAGTCCATGAATATTTCATAGCATGAAAGTGCGAGGACATACTAGGAGCTATGTGGTGTGAAAACTACGCTCACGTGTTACTATGAATGGTGTAAATATCCCTACTCATAGTTTCACTTAGACTGGACATCAATGAAGCAGAAAAACTAGCATGTGTAGGCTTACTCCTTGGAATGGATCTAAGAAGCCGATCTCATGAGCTGAGGGTGGTACCTTGAGTAAACACATGAATGTATTTGAGTAATACGTTAGAGATCGCTATAAGATAGACACTCGAAAATAACGATATCCATGTGTTGGTGTCATGTCTTATTACTGTAGTAGTACAAGTCTTCTCAAACTTGAGATACCGGTTACTTTATATTAGAGTTGCTATACTTTGGATCATACTTATTCATACCCTGGTGTCTAAGATGATACGGGTGATTACGGGTATAGTGATGATCAGTCACTGGTAAGCTGAGTAATCAAGATGGGATTCATCGCTCCAAATATAGTGATATAATGTGAGTAATACCTTAAGGCCTCTTGTTGAAGTAACACACTCATAAACTTGTGATCAAAGTATAAGATCGATAGAAAGGGTTTCTAGTCCATCTTGATACATTGTGGAGAGTGTTGTTCTTCGTGAACAAGTCTAATTCCTGGATAACTACGGTTATTACATAAGCTAACACATAATTCGAGCTCAATAAACTGGATGGTACTTAATGTGATAGAAGGAGTGCATTGTACTGGTTACTATTGCAGACTAGTATCAAGTCACAAGCACTTGACATTCCGAGTATTAGGGGATCATACGCATTTACTAGAAAGCCCATTTGATCGTCTAGAGTTATTGAGGTCCATATCAGTTTGGAAAACTGAGCCTAAAGGTTCCAGGATGGGAACCAAGTTCAGGTTAACCTCTAGAGGCTCTATACTTCAAGATCCTATGAGGTCACACAATTTTGGTCTTTACCAGACTAAGTAAAGAACTTATAAACTAGGTCTATACCGAAAATAAAAGGAAAGTCAAAATCGTTGGATGAATTATTAATTAGTTGGACCCAATAATAATTAAAGGATTTAAAGAGGTGTTGTGAGAACAATTGCACGGGGCAGAGTAAGGGAAATTTTTCCCTTTACGAGCAAGCTTCGCAAACATGAGACGTTCATGGGTGGGGCTTACACGGTTACCTCATGAGTAAAAATTGCTCAGGGGCTGCTAGCATGCATTGGCACAAAGCCAACTCATGCTGGTGGACTGTAAGCCCACCAACAGCTCGCAAGCTAAGCTTGCGCAATAAGGCAAGCCAGTTAGGCTTGCCTTGTTGAGGCAGCGCATAGCCCGCACAAGCGAGCTTTGCGGGCGAGTTAACCCATAAAGTTTGGAGCTCCGCGCGGTAAGCCCGCTTTTTGGGATGGGAAATCCCATCCCACATTGCTAAATGAGGGGAGCATTTTGCTCCCCTCCCACTTTAAATATTGGCCTCCTTCTTCGTTCATCATTTCAGCTCAACCAGTTCTTCTCAATTTTGACATATTTTCTTCCCGAGCTTTTTATGAGATCCTCCTTGAGTTTCTCCGCTTTTGTAAGAATTCTTTCGATGGCTTATTCATATTTTGGAAAGAACCTTCTAAGTTATATTTTCTTGTTGGTCTACAAGCGGCCTAGTAGTTGCTTGTTAACTAATGAGTTCTTCCTATACGGAGGTTTTGATCAGTTGGGGTCCATGTGGACTAATTATAGAGGCCATCCTAGTTTGGAGGCTTGTGCTAACAGATTGTTGTCCAACTATTCTAAGGGAACACCACACCAAAGGGGAAGGCATACATCAACTGGTAATGCACTTAACTTAGATGCTAGGTGTCTTTTATTAAGTTTTATAAACCTATTAGCATTTACGGAATGTTTCAACTTAGATTATATCAATCATGGAATGCTTAGGAGATCCTTTGAGGTTAGTTTTAAGTTTTGAGATTCCATCGTGCAAGTTCACATGTTCAATTACTACCTTAATTAACCATCAACTATGTCCTCACACTTTCACGGTATGAAATAGTCACGGAATTTGTCTTATTATATCAACGAATATATACATATACTTAATAGCATATATATAATAGCAATGAGATACACAATTCATAAACAATCATCAATATATAACCAAGATATCTTATTATTGATAAACAATAATCTAAAACTGTTTGTACATTAATGATTAATAAAGACATATCACCCTAATTGTCTCTAGAGCATACATCATGTCTAATAATTTAGGCAGAGTACCTATTTCTAGGCCTTGAATTGCAGCCAAAGTTAGCCCAATATCTCCAGCCGGTATGTGTCCATCCTTCATGGCTGCCACCAACCCTTGGGGTATGGATAATTACATGGAGTTGCTGATTGAAACTTTGTCTATATTTGGCCGAGTGGTGTCTTCAACCTAGATCATCAAAATGGGTGTCAAAGAGATCATTGGACTTGTGAAGGGGATTGATGGGGTGACAGGTGGAATTGTCACTTAGTTGTTAAATTGGGATGACATATGTCCCCTAGCCACTCTTTCGAAATCCTCCATCAGACTGCGGGTGGACACCATTTCGCGCTTGGATATGGTTAACCCAGCCTTGTTCAAATCTTCGTAAATGAGACCAGAGAAATTG
The DNA here is from genome assembly GCA_949673415.1 of Euphorbia schlechtendalii. NCBI lineage: Eukaryota > Viridiplantae > Streptophyta > Magnoliopsida > Malpighiales > Euphorbiaceae > Euphorbia > Euphorbia schlechtendalii. The sequence continues at coordinate 5,823 of CATIWQ010080671.1, read as the reverse complement.
TAGATATCGAGTACAGATCTTCTATAAGCTAACATCTCCTCTAGGGTAATATTATATTTATGGTGCAAATGTAGGAGAGGATTACCATCCTTTGTATGTCTGCCGCTAACGGGGTCACTTGCTACTGTGGATGATAGTACACATTAGAAGTGATTATTGTTGTGGGAGGAGTAATTATCCTCATCTGGTTGTTTTCACCTTTTGAGGCTTTAGTACCGTCATTCATCCTGTCATGGGTTATGTTATTCTAATGATTCTAGGGATTTTCTGGTCATCAAAAAGTTCTTTTTATGCTTTGTAGTTCTTACCAGAGCAAGAAAACCTATCCACGCTCACTGCACCAATGAAGAATTAGTCCTAGAACGTGGTTCAATGTGCTAACTCTCTAACTCAGATTGAAATCCTTAAGCTCCTCTTCTTGGACGTTGGGGATTCCTTCAAAATATAATCAGCTGTTATGGGGGACTAGTAAATTGACCGATATAGCCTCTCCGATGCTTAAGTTAGATCAAATTTAAGAGAGGAGGCAAGGAGTTGAAGTGTTAAGAGTAACGTACCTTGTGACCCAATGGGTCCTTTTATAAGTTTTGCATGATTCTTGATTAAGGAAAGGGAATTACATCCCAAATAGAACTCTTACCTAAATAGATTCTTATCTCCTTAATAGGATAGAGTTTGCTTCCTATATAATGAGAGTGCTAATTAGTATGGACTGTCTTCGTTATAGATAAGCTCTTAAGAAATAGAATCTTATCTAGGTTCTACTCCTAAGCTGGCGGGATAGCTCCAGGTGGACAAACCGCCTCGGCTTAATTGCCACGTGGAGTTGTCCCTTTCTGAAGACAATGAAGGCTTGGTCTTCTTTAACATCTTACGGCGGTTATCTCCCGCTTAGCTAGCTTCCACGTTATGAATACGTGCCTAGCGATATTTGACTATGTTAAGAAATTTACGTTATGATCACCATAATTAGGTGTAAACCTTTTATGATTAGGCTTCTTGCATGCATACAAGTAGGAAAAATTAGATATTCATGAGTGTCGTATGATAGTTTTGTACACATATATGAAGGATATCATATTTAGAACCAGAATAAGTGTGTCATCTATATTAAGTCTAGTTTCAGTCATTGTTTATATATATTCTATTACTTTAACCATTCTAACTCCTTCTACTTATTATAGAGACATAATCTTGATTGACTCCTACTTCCGTAGGATCGATATATTAAGACTACATCGCAATCGAATACTTGTAGTTTCCACTTTTATATTGACTAATGGTATTTATGACACCTGTGTGAGTTTTCACTTCTAAATAGTTGGTATAAGAGACGCAAACACTTAACAACCAAACTTCGGTGATTAGTTTTCTAGGAGATAACCAAAACTTCTGTGAGTTGTTTTTCCACAAGCTTAAGAACCAAAATTAGAGATCATTGCCAAGTTTGTTAGGCTAAGATATGTCATGACCACAACACCACCTTGGTTTGACCTACTCTCCACTATACAACCTTGTTTAGTTTTTTCACAAACCTTTTTTAGTTTGTATGTGTTCACAAACTCTTGAATGAATTTGATTTAAATTGATTTAAACTTGATCTCAAGCAACTTTATCTCTTGGAAAGATTTGAAGAGTTGTATGGAAGACTTTAAAACTCGCATAATGAATTGTAAAATTGCTTTGTATGTCTTCCACATGTCTTCCATTGAGTCTTGATATGTTTTTATACTTGATGTAGGAACTAGCTATTTCAAAAAGCTGTTGAAGTTGAAAACTAGAAATTGGAGAAACGTGTTAGAGTATCTCCCATTTGCCTCATGTTTCCTTGAATTGCAACTAGCTATTATTGGAACTTGTTGAGGCAGCTCTTATTCTGAACTAGCTGTTAGAAACCAGTTGTTACAATGTACTACATGGAATGCTAACATTTCTTTTGATACATATCTAAAACTCTTCCTTATCGTATTTACATTATACTTTAACAAATCAATAAATTAAAGTACAACATTTTCCTTGAGAAATAACTAATATATTACATTCTTTATAAATATTTAGGTAGAACTTGTCATCATTAAAACTCATACGTTCAATAGTCAACGGTTGGAATAAGTCATTGATGACTTGGCCAACTCTCCTATAATTCGAAACTCAATTCATTCTAGCATCCATCGATATCTATTAAGCCACTTCCCTGCTGAGAGTTATTTGCTTGGGGTCTGTAGATAAGGTTGTAAGTGGGGCTTATCCGGATGGGGAATGCATTCCTCATCCCCATCCCCATTAAGTTTTCGGGAAAAAAATCACCCTCATCCCCATCCACACTAAGGTTTCGAGGATTTTTTTCCCCATTTACTATAAAGGAATCTCCATTCCCCATCAAGGATTCTCCAATTTCCCATTTCAAAGTTCCATACAACAAAAAAATTCATATCAAATTATTTGAAGATAAAACACTTCTTCTATGAGCCCATAACCCATATATCCAACATTGCAATTTTAAAATAATTCATGTTAACAAATTCTAAACATAAAAAATATTATAAATTATTTGAATTTTCAGGGAATATTCATAGATTCTCCAATGGGCATTACCGGGGTTGGATTCGGGGAATTTTCGGGGTGTGGAATGCATTCCTCATCCCCATTAATTTTGTGGGAATGAAATATTCTCCAACCCCACCCCATGGAGAATCTTATTGAGGATTCCTCATCCCTATCGAGGTGGATCCCCATCGGGTTCGGGGAACCCCCACCCCGTTTCCATCCCTATGTGTAGATGGTCCGATCACTGAACTACCAAAAGAATCAATCGTATAGTTAATTTGGTACGATTTTGTTTTGTGGGTAATAAGGGGCAATTTTTTGTCAATTAGTAGATTGTGGAGATTGAACTCACAACCCATACTTCTTGAATTTTTCTAAGAAGGTGATGCGCACTAAAGCAATGGTGGTAAATTTGGTTGAATTTATAGTGTATTGATATCTTAATTTTTCAGCTAATTAGTTTAGTTTTGGTGTATAAAATATCGAAAATCAGATGTAAGAATTAAGTATTATACTCATAAATAATTTTGCCTTCTTGATGAAAAAATCTAGTTTGCTTTTTTAGTAATATGAATCACTTTTATTTTTGAGGATCTTGAAACATGAACTCAGGACCCCACCTTCTATCTCCACTTAGGGAACTATATCAAAACTTATGTGGTTAATTTGTAATATATATTGATTTTAGCGTTTACTCAAAATTTTAAGTTTCAATTTTAAATAGGATTTTGAGAATTGTCGACCTTCAATGTTACAAGATATTGTTGTATTCAAATTGCGCATTTCATAACTAAATAGATAAAAACTAAATATGATAGACATGGAAACGACAATTTTGATACATAAAATATATATAAAAAATATTTATGTTATAAAACACGACCAAAACAAGTCTAGAAAACTACTCATCACTAAGTCGTAAAAAATGGTGTGAAAAATTAGACAAACCATTAAGTTGTAAAAAATGGTATGAAAAAATGAAATATAACAGTAGAAGTAATTTTGGTGCCCAGTTTTTATTATTAATAAATGAGAGTGAGGCATGGTGTGATAATTACAAGGTAAAAACGTAAAGCATGTTTGCCTCAAAATATGTCAACAACCTCTCTTCAGAATTAGAACTAGAAAAACAAATATGATTAGTACCCATATGGTCAAACAATCATGCTAAAGTACCCATATGGTCAAACAATCATGCTAGTCACTTAGTTTGTATCGTACCAATAAAGAGCAGGTTTAACAATTACGAGGGCATAATTCAAATTGTATATTAATGTGTCCTTAATCAATGAAAATGTAGTGTTCAATAGCAATAATCAACTAATTAGCAATCAAATATAAATGTATATAAATTTTGTAGACCTTTCAATTTTTTAAATTCTAAGCATTTGCGTAATTGGCCTCCACACTGGGACTGCATTTATTGATACCATCTATTATCTATTTAGTTTTGCTATACGATCGATATTCATTTAATTTCTATACTAGCAATTAATTATATTTTTAGTATGTGGAATAGAATCTACATTTACGATACCATGCATAGTCCGTACTAAAAACACAAAAATAATCGTGGTTTACATAACGTTGGACCAAATGAGAAACGTGTTATACCAATAATAGATGATAATATATACAATATCACAAGTCCCATAAATGTCTTTATTTTCCATGTGATAATATATAGTGTTGAATTAAAGATATTTGTAGATTTTATTTTCATAACAATTATTACGTTTTATATGACAGGTGGGAATAATAATAATAGTGTCAACCAAAATCATCAATAGTCATCAACCACATAACAATCATCTTTTACAAGTTTACTTCCGCATTCCTTCCAATTTTTTCTATCAATTTTTCTCATGAGAATTTTACTTTTATAGAAAATAAAGGTTAGAAATTGGAAGAAAAACTTCGTTGGTATTTATGAAGCAGCCCACCAGCATCTAACCTGCTATGTAAAACATACATAGAGAGTAGATCAACTTAACAACAGAAAAAAGATTTATTGTTCAATTTGAGATACAATAGGTGAAAATAAGGTCGGTCCTAGAGGCCCTCAACGAAAAAAACGAAGGATCTCTTAATTAAAATAATGTTAAGTAAAATTGAAAAATATTGTAATGGATATTAAATAAAAAAAGACAACTTAAAATTTGTTATTGAATTTAATAATTCAACTCTTTTATATTGTATAATTTTCATAATATTTTTATAAGTTTATATACGCATGAAGACATAACAAAAAATGTGATAGTTTTTTATATGTGTCCTTGACCATCGCATGATCCATACTTATGTTCATGATTGTCCTCGGATGAAAACATGATTCCCAGATCAAAGAACATATTACAAGAACATTAATGCTATTTAATTAAATTTCATCTCTCCAATCTATATTCTAAAAATTTTGGTTATTTTTTCTCCTCCAAATTGATGATCATCCAAAGAAGTTAGCAAATTGTATATTTGAAATACCACGAAAATGTTCTCTCCACCGAAAGAATGTCTTTAACCATTTTCAAGACAATATACTAGAAGAAGTGACTATAGTAGTTGGGAGTTACTACGCGTCGCCCGTTTTTACTTCGCGTCGCCCGTCCAAAAGATAAAAATACCCCCGAAGTAAAAAAGAAATTTTTTTCACCCCTCGCCGGATTGTCAATTCCGGCGACTATATAATGGCCGGCCGGAAAATTTGCCGGCCGGAATTTTATTCCGGCCAAAGGAGTTAAGAGCCGGAATAAAATTCCGGCCGAACCATATTATGGCCGGAATAAAATTTCGGCCAATAATGTGGTTGGCCGGAATTTTATTCCGGCCATAATATGGTTCGGCCAGAATTTTATTCCGGCCAGTTTGACACTTGGCCGGAATAAAATTCCGACCAAGTCTCAAGCTGGCCGGAACAACCACATATTTGGCTGAATTTTTATTCCGGCCATAATATGGTTCGGCCGGAATTTTATTCCGGCCAGTTTGACACTTGGCCGGAATACAATTCCGGCCAGCCTACTGGCCGGCCGGAATAAAATTCCGGCCATGTGTAAAACTGGCCAGAATTTTATTCCGGCCAGGCTAAGGGAGGGAAAAAATTTTATTTCTGAAATTTTAACTGAAAATATAAAATTTGACTACGGAAATATATTTTATGACTGACAAATTCCATGAATACAATAAAATACAAAGTTCATAATATTAAAATATAAGTACAAATTTCAGTACCAAAATGTTAAACAACAATAATAATGCAATTACGAGAACAATTAAAAT
>CATIWQ010080670.1:0-17853 GCA_949673415.1 Euphorbia schlechtendalii | reverse complement strand
TATATATTTATAGATATATGTATGTATATATATATGCATTGATAAAACAAAGTCCATGACTACTTCATAGCGTGAATGTATAGGGACATAAAATGAGCTATGTGATGTGAGAAATGCACGAACATGTTATTATGAATAGTCTAAATATCCCTAGTCATAGTTTCATTGAAACTAGACATCAATGAATCAGACAACTAGCATGTGTAGGCTTACTCCTTGAATTACATTCAATCAGCTGATCTTATGAGTTGAAGGTGGTACCTTGAGTTAACACATGAATGTATTCGGGTAATACATTGGACACTGCTATAAGACAGACACTCGAAAATAACTATATCCGTGTGTTTAAATTACGTCTTATTGCAGTAGCGGTACAAGTATCCCCAAACTTGAGATACTAGTTATCTTGTGTAGGATTTATTACACTTTGGGTTATAGTTTTTCATATCCTGGCGATCAAGATAATACGGGGTGATTACGGGTATGTTGATGATCACTCATTGGTAAGTCGAGTAGTCAAGATGGGATCATCGCTCCTGATATAGTGATATAATGGGAGATCTACCTTAAGGCCTCTTGTTGAACAGACACACTCATAAATCTTTGATCATAGTATAAGATTAATAGAATGGGTTTTTAGTCAATCTTGATAGATTATGGCGAGTGGTCTTCTTCGTGAACAAATTTAATTCAAGGATGGTTACAGATATTGCATGAGCTAACACTTAACTCGAGCTCAATAAACTGATGGTACTTAACCTAAAGGAAGGAGTGTATTGTATTGGTTACTGTTACAGAACCAAATCAAGTCATAATCATGTGACGTTCTGAGTATTTGGGGATCATACGCCTTTGATAGAAAGCATATTTGATCGTTTAGAGTTATCAGGTTCCATATCAATCTAGAACACTAAGCTTAAAGGTTCTTGGATGGGAAGCCAAGTTTAGGTTAACCTTTAGCAGCTCTATACTTTCGGATCCAATGAGGTCACACACTTTGGGTCTTTACCGGACTATGTAAAGAATTTATACACTAGGTCTATCCTGAAAATATTAAGGATGTCAAAATCATTGGATCAATTATTAATTGGTTAACCAAATAATAATTAAAAGTTTAAGGAAAGGGGTTTTTGGAAAAGTTGCATAATGGCGAGGAAGGGAAATTTTTCCCATTGCAAGTGGGCTAGGCAAACATGTGATGTTCACGGGTGGGGCCTACGAGGCTATCCCATGAGCATTTTGGCTTGTGAGCCACTAGTATGCACTTCTAGATAGCCTTGCGTGGGCCTGCTGCATAGGCTTAGCCATAGCCTACAAGCTATGATTGAAAAAGAGCTTGCAAGCCCAGCTTGCGGGGCAAGGTAAGCCCATTAGGGCTTACCTTGTAGTAGCCACATAGCCCACGTATTTAGGCTCTGCACGTGGGTTAACCCGCATGAAGCTTGAGCTCTGCGCGGTGATTCACAGGTGGGATTGGAATATTCCCATCCCACATTGGATTTTGAGGGGAGTTTTTTTGCTCCCCTCACACTAAAAATAGTAGTCCACCCCCTCCTCTTTTACTCACTTACCTTCCTTCCGAGTTTTGACATCTTTTCTTCGTGAGCTTTTTGCAAGATCCTCCATGAGTTTTTCCGACATCACAAGAATTCTTTTGATGGCTTATTCAATTTTGAAGAGATCCTTCTTAGTAATATTTTCAAGTTGGTCTTCGAGTAGTCTAGTAGTCACTATCTACCGACAGGTTCTTCATCAATGGGAAGTTTTTGTTGGTGAAGATCCCTATGGATCAATCATAGATGCTATCCTATTTTGGAGGCTAGTGCTATTGGAGTGTTGTCCAATTTTTGTAAGGGATCACCGCACTAAAGGGAAGGCACAAAAATGTTCTAAACTTAAATGTTAGGTTTCTTTTAATAAATTATATAAACCTATGAGCATCTATGAAACATTTCAACTTAAATTATATCAATAATGGCATGCTTAGGAGTTCCTTTAGGGTTAATTTTAAGTTTTGAAATTCCACCTTGCATGTTTGCATGTTCAATTACTATGTTGATTAACCATCAATGGTATCAAAGCATGACTTTTGCTATGCATGATTGATGATAACATGTTGAAATTTATATTTTCTATGAATTGATTAAAGTATGTTATCCATGACTTTGGTTTCACCTGTTACAGAAAATGATGTGATAATTAGATTAAGGTTTTGCTCAAACTTAGTCTAGGTGATCACCATATAAATTAAAATGTTTCACCACACATGTAAATGCTTTCAATTGAGGATCGTCCAATATTTCACTCGATTAAAAGAATGAAATCTTTAAATCATAATTATCTATGGTACAATGAATCGAAGTACCCGTGGTTATTTTGGCAAGGATTAGACTTGGCTATTCTTTCACTTTAATGGGGCCTCTTCTATTTGGAAATCTCCATCAGTATTAAGTTCAAGTGTACCCAAGAGATTTTTATGACTTAGTTGATTTCTAGTATGGGAATTGGATTCCACATATGGTTTTTTGACTGTGGTTTAAGTTATTAAATTAAAATTTATAGACATAGGTGAAAGAACATAAACATGGATCTTAATTGTTTTGCATGCTATGTGGAGTGTTTGCATAATGGAATTATTACGATACCAAGCTTGAGCATGTTCCCTTAGATTAATAATTCCAAATAGCCTAAAATTATTATTAATCAAATCCATCATATAAGACTTAGACTAGGGCAAGATCAGCTACACCAATAAAATCCCTACAACAATATTAAGGCAGTAAAATTTTCTTCCTCGCATAAGTAGTGATACAAACTTTATTAGCGGGGTGTAAAGACATGTACAACATGCTTTTCCTTAACATGTGTTTGGTCATGAGACAAGATGGGGTTAATGCCTTAACCAAAATGGGTTAGTTGTCTATTTCAATGGAGCTAATGCCAGATTGGAGACATATTTGAGGAGTCATACAATCAGGTTCGCACGTCTCAAGAAAGAGAACTCGAATGGATTAGCAATTAATGGGATGCAAATAGACAGGTTCTAACCATGGTTGTATTGTTATGGCTTGACCTTTTATAGCGGGGGTCATAAAGAAAGTCTTTGGATGCTCCCTTCTAAGGAAAATTTGTTTGACTAAATTTCCCAAATTCAATAAAAGGGGCTATTTGATTGCCGATAAAAATAGTAGTAAATATGTATTTAATTAAAGACATTATATTAAATGCATGTACATATACTAATGTCTGAACAATTTCTATCTTATATATAGGTTGAACAATGAATAAAAAAATAAATCTTCGTCCGATACTTGACAATAAGTTGACAAGAATCAGTTTTGACGACTAGTGAAAGGCTCTTAGAAAGGAGCTTGAGAAGAGCACCATAGATTATGTTTTGGATAATCCTAAACCAGTCATTCCAGATGCTAAGGCTTCTATCCAATAGGAAGAGAGGCATATCTTAAGCATAAGAAAGATGCTTTTGTAGTGTCACTTTTGATGCTCGAGACCATGACCTTGAAGTTTAAGAAGCAGCATGATGGTGTGGACCTAAAATCCATGCTGATCCATCTCAGAGGAATTCATTAAGGCATGAAGATTGAATAGAATGAAATATTAAAATTCTTCTATACCTCTAGGATAAATGATGGGATCCTAGCCACTGAGCATTATATTAAATACTTTGAGTATTTAAAGATAATGACTCAGTTATGAATTGAATGAAATTCCAAGTATGACATATAGACTATGATAGAGAGTCTATCTTATAACTATTCACCCTTCATGAAAGATTATCTTATGTCAAGAAAGACAAGCAACACATATGAGTTTATTAAGAAACTTAGAAGTTTTCAAGAAGGTCAGAAGGCTAGAGGAATAGGTACCTTGATAAGTAAGAGTTGTATAAAAGGTATGGGTTTAAAACCTATCAACAGGAAGGTAAAAAATGTGATCATTGAAAAGGAGAAGACCAAAGGGATATGTTTTGTGTGTGTAGAATGCCCGGACATTGGAAACGTGATTGTAAAGCTCTGATTTCAGAACAAGTGAAGAAAAAGCCAAGTGAGACATCTACTTCAGGTATGTTCATAATAAAGAGTTTCTGTACAGTTCCTTATGAGTTTACATGGGTATTGAATACTGATTGCGGAACTCATATCTGTAATTCTATGCAGGGGTTGCAGAATAATAGGATGCTTGCAAAGAGGGAAATAGACCTAAGAGTTAGAAATGGAGCACAAGTTGCTACAACAACTGTAGGGATACCTATTATTCATTTTTCTAGTTGCCTAGTTTTAGTTTTGAACAATTGCTACTATATTCATGGTCTCACTAAGAATATTATTTTTGTTGCGCGTTTAGCAATAGATGTATTTGAAATTTTATTTTCTAATAATAATTGTCAAATTCAACATGATAATGTGCTTTATGCTTGTGGAATATGTGTTGATGGTATTTATGTTTTAAATACTAAAACTAAAATTCTAAATATGAACATTATTAAGAAATCAAAGTTAGATAATGAGAAATCCTCATACTTATGGCATTGTCATGTAGGCCATATAAATGAGACTCACTTAACTAAGTTACACAGATGTTATGACTTGGGCACAATGGAATGGAAATTCTCTAGGGCGTGCGAACCTTGTTTTAAGGGAAAGATGACTAAGAAACCTTTCAAAGGAAAGGGTCAGCGTGCCACTAGTACTGTGGAAATAATACATTCAGATGTATGTGGTCCAATGAGTGTTAAGACACATGAGGGTTTAGTCTACTTCATATCTTTTATCGACGATCACTCGTGATATGGTTATTTGTACCTAAAGAGGCACAAGTTAGAAAGTTTTGAAAAAAATCAAAGAGTTCATAACCGAAGTAAAGAAATAGCTTGGGAAAAGTATCAAGACCCTTCAATCTGATCGAGGCAGTGAATAGTTAAGCTAAGAGTTTCAGGATTATCTAAGGAATAATGGTATTTTATCCCAATGGACACCTCCTTTTACACCCCAACACAATGGAGTGTAAAAATGATGAGCTAAGAAGAACTCAACAAATCCTTTTGGGGTTATGCACTTGAGAGTGTAGTTTATATTTTAAACAGAGTACCCTCAAAATTAGTTTATCAAACACCGTATAAAATGTGGTATGGTAAGAAACCAGCTCTTTCTCACTTGAGAGTTTGGGGATGTCCTGCTTATGTAAAGAGGACAAGTTCAGATAAATTGGGTGCTAAATTTGATAGGTGTCTGTTTGTAGGTCACCCTAAGGAGACTATGGGTTATACGTTTTATGATTCCAATGAACAAAAGGTACTTGTTTCTTAAAATGCTCAATTCCTCGAGAAGGAGCGTATACTTGCAAAAGCTAGTGGGAGCAATCTTGAGTTAGACATTTAAGAAGATCATACAAATAATCAACTAATTGTTCGTACGCCTGTTACACAAGAGAGTGTAAGCATAGAACAACCTATGATAACACCGACATTCTGTAGGTTAGGTCGGGCTCTAATCAATCCCGAGTGATATGACTATGTCATCACTGATAAGCATATCTTCCTCATGGAAGATGATGAGCCCAAGACTTACAAGGAGGCAATGGACGGCTCAGAATCTAAAAAATGTTTTATAACCGCAAAGTCAGAGATGGACTCCATATATGAAAAAAAAGTTTGGAGTTTGGTTGATGCTCCATGTAGGATGAAGCCCATAGGATGCAAGTGGGTTTTCAAGAAGGAAATTGACATGGATGGCAATTAATTACCTATAAAACAAGGCTAGTTGCAAAAGGTTACAATTAAAAGGAAGGTATTGACTATGATGAAACATTTTTACTAGTAACCATGTGTGAGCTGACGACACGGACAGATGGGCTAAGAGCACGCGGATTCAAAGGCACGGTCCACTTAGGTGTTTAAAAAGTATCGATTTGGGGACCCGAAAGGTTTAGTAGAGAAAGCGAAACATTTTTAGATTGGTCAAACCTTCTATCTCTTAGTGTAGAGTCGCCACATAGATTAGCACTTTCCTGGAATTAGAGTCCTATAAGGCTTAACGTCCAGGGGACGTCCCACTAAGACATAGAGATTCGGGTCCGGTATAAGTTGCTTATTTCTTATTGGATCACATTATATTAAATCTATAGAAAATCATATTTCTTAATTGTGCATGTTCGCACTTAGGTCATTTTTAAGTTATTATGCATGATTCACATATATTTTTAAGCTGTAAATCCATCCATAAAACAGTAAATAAATGCAGAAAGTAAATGCGAAAAGTAAAGATTAAAAATTACAAAACCTCGGAGGATGCAACCACCAGCTTAATCTATTAATTACATTTCCCAAAAAATAACTAAAGTGCGATACCCGATGGAAAATAAAATCCTAGGCATACATCTAATCCTAAACTACCTGCATCCACAAAGGTTAGCATATGGTATATTTATATATTGCACATATGATCGATTTTGGTTTTGGCGAGGCCCGTGTGGCCTATTGAAAAATCGCAATAACAGATTTGTTATTGAAAATAAAATGATTCATTGTATTAACACGTTGGTTGCTCATTTTAATTAATAAAATTGCTCGCATGGTAAAATAGTGGGGCCAGTTATCCGGGAATATATTTTTATTCCCATAGTGGGGGTATTCTAGCATGTATCTCCATTAATAAAGAAATTACGGATGAAGAAAGAAAATTACAACATTGAGAATAAAATATAATAATAAAAGTCCTAAGTCCATGAATTAAATTAGAAAAACAGAAGTAATAGACAATGAACACAAGATTTGTAGTTCTAGGAACTCAGAGGCTTACCCTTATGGAGCGAATCCACTTAGAAGATATCCGCTCGACTCTAGAAAGTAGTCCTCGTTGTCTTTTAATTTAGGTTGTGGAAAATGTAGTGTAAATCCCGAAAAATAATTGTTTAATTCTCGAAATCAAATGAAGTTCTAAAAGCTATGTTTTTTTTCTAAAAATTTCTGGTCCCCAATATATAAAATTCCCCTACTATTTATAGGAAAAAACCTGAAAATCCAAAAAAGGCAGTAAATTCTGGCGACGCTCTCCAGAAATTCTAGCGGTCCGTGTCAGAAATTGGCGAGGAGGCTCGCCAGAAAAGTTCTGGCGAGAATCTCGCCAGAAAGTCTAAGTAGGCAGGTCCAGATTCCGTTTTATTGTGGTTTTTTTTATTTTTTATTTTTTTTCGTATTTTTATGTGTTTCCATATTTTTAATTAATTTTTTACTTAAAAAGAAAAATTAAATAATTTTATTAAAAAGGTCCTTCTAAATTCAGAGACGAGGACTCTCATTTGAAGATGTCTGGATACTCGAAATCTATGTGATTCAAGGATAAAATCTTGAAAAGTGGTCATCATCGAACGCATGGGCTAGTACAAAATCCCATTCTCATAGTTGCCCCTCGTGTGATCACTGCTGGTTGAATAGCCAGTATGATCATATGAAAAGAGCAAAGGGATCGAGAAAATACCTGACCGGTGTGGTTGGTGACTTCTTTATCCCCGATAGGTGATGACATGGGCCTTCCTTTCGGGTGACGTGCTTTAATAGGATCATCTGTTTCTTTCTTCGGAGATAACTTGATGTTTAATGCCCTTTGTGGGTGGGCTCGATGTGGTCATTATGTGCCCCTTGTAGGTTGAACTCCAGTTGACTTTGCCTATTGGAATTGCCAGAGTAGGTCATCTGAAAAAGCGAACCGAATCGTTTCCTTCTTCGTTTACCTTTCTCTAGTAAGAAATTGAGTTGTTTCTTGTGATAAATTAGAGAAAATATAACGTTAATTCATTTTATAACAGATGTTTTAATTATTTGATTAAGTTTATTCGGAGCAAAAATTTTTACCCCTTCAATCAAAAATTAAAACATTGTTAAATAAATAAATTAAATGAGTTATAGGGAATATCGAGGATGCCCCGTGCATTGCTCCATTATGTTAGGAGGCTTTTATTGGAAAAGAATAAATACGTGGGGCCCACCCTTTTTCTTTATATATAGGGCTCCTTATTCCTTATTTCCTCACTTTCTACATTTACTCTCTCTCTAAACACTTTCTCTCCTCCTTCTCTCTAAAAATGATGTTATCGAAAGTCGTAAGCAGGCAGCTTCAGTTCCCCTCTAGCCTTAGTCCTCAACCCATTGATGAGGTTAGCATCTTTTCAGTAGACATAGATGTTGCATATAGCTTGAGTGCGAGGGACACCATGCTAGCCTTCACTCCTACTTCCCCTAAAGAGATGTTGGATCTCAACTTTCCAACCCAGCTCCATCTCTCTCGGATCGAGGTATTTACTATAAAACATTTTTATTTTCTTTTTTATGCAACTTTATGCGTTCAGACTTGGTGGCATCATGCTTCTTCTTAATCAGATCTTGTTCAGGCCATCAAGGCCACTGGATTTGGTGATCTGGCCTGATCTTTATGGCTTACATTATTGCCGTATGCGATATCGATTGCGTTGGCTCAGAGGTGGAGTGACATCTCACACACTGCTACTTGGGGGAGGTTACTATTACCCTGTCTGTTGTTGTAGTGAACACCGATTTGCCCTAGACTGGTACAGTGATTCATTTTAATGCTTTCTTGGAGCGGTTCTTCAAGGCTCACACTGCCTGTCATTATATTAGAAACTTGCTTGGTGTTGACCTAAGAGGCTAGGCATTGCATTATATTATGTTAGTTGAGTATTGGACGGGTCGACGGTCTATTTCGGTAGCTGAGGTTCCACTATATGTTCGTTCCTTTCTGATCACTTTATTGAGCTTGACCTTCTTCCCGGTCTCGAATAGTGAGATCAACTATGGGTTAATCAAGCCTTTAGCGAACTGGAACAGCGTTAGTGGCCTTAACTAGCCCCGGGCAATCTAAGCCCAGACATATTTTACCCTTGACCTAGTCACTCGAGCTCACTTGCGGTCGTTGCGATGCTGCCTTATGATTCTCCAGATAGTGTTCGTTCATTTTACGATTCTTTGAATATTGGTTATTTTTATTAACCTTAATTGACTTTTTGGTTTCGCAGGCATGGGCTTTCTTTTATAGCCTCCTCCCCGCCCCATGGTTTGTTGATGCTCTAGATAACAGCCCCTACATGGTTAGAATTTGTTCATCTTTTGAGGGAGATATATTAGAATCCATGGGTTATTACTAGTACCTTTGTGACCTGACCCTCGAGTAGGTAAGAATCTTCATTTTGGTATAAATGATTACATTCATCCTTTACCTAAAACTTACCCTGTTTTAACTTTGTTATTTTTCTTTTAGGTGGATCGTAACCCCTAGAGGGGATTCCGTAGCTGTCACATGGCGAAGGAAATTCGGAGGGAGGTGGACCGCTACTACTTTATTTTGGAGGACCCAGGACCCACAAGTGGTACTTAGGTGAGCGCATCCAGTTCTGGTGGACTAAGCTAGTGTCCGATAGATGCATTCTTCCCGCACCTCCCACCGGACTATTCTGGGTACACCTGGTTATCACCAATCCCGAGGAGAGGTGGTTGTTCTTTGAGGATCACGATGTGAGGTTCTCTAGTCAGCGTGGCGATTATGAGTCATTCATTCAGGAGAGGTTACTCCCACTTCATCCACCGACTCACCCTGAGGTAGTGCGACCTCCAGCACGAGGCGGGGGTCAAGGAGTTGGTGGTTCTAGTGCAGATGCTAGAGGCACCGGTGTAGGCTGTCAGGTATGAAATGTGTTAATTATTTTGTTTATATTGATCTTATTTTTCACCATTTTTCTGTCCTTGTAGGAGGTTGCCCGGAAGAGGGCTCGTGTTCTTGACTTGAATGCTTCGACCGGGGGTGCGAGCACGTCTTCCTCTAGTGTTATTAAGGGGAGGTTCACGATTCCCCTTGACTCCTCTTTTTGTCTGATGGATTTTACGGGGACCCCACAACAGGTGTCTCTCCCTTCGAGCTACCACACATTAGCCATTGATCCATCTGACACCACTCATGTGAGTCTTTGATTGAATGCCTTACCCTCAACTGTAGTGTAGCAATTTTGGGGTGTTTTGATGCTTGTTTATTCTCTTTTTTGTAGGTTGTACATGAGGAGATGGATCGAGTGGCTAGACATTCCCTTGCGTTAAGGGATATGATGTGTTCGCAGGATGGGATCACTCGCGTATGTTCCTTTTCTTGAACTGTCATATGTTGTGCATGAAATATTATATTTTTATGTACATGAATATGATTTTTGTGTATGTTTCTATGATTGCAGGTGATGGCCGTGAGGAGTGATGAGTTCAAGCAGCCCTACTAGTAGCTCGATAGTCATTTCCAAGCACTGGATATTAGCCACCAAGGTCTAGATTCTAGTTATCAGAGTTTGTAGGCTCATCATCAGAGTTTGGAGGCTCCACACCAGAGTTTGGAGGCTCAATACCAGAAGTTGTTATGGTAGAATGCCGCAGCAGAGAGAGCTCGAGCGGATGTGAGAGCTTCCACCTTGGGCCTTGCCCAGTCTCTTACATTTGATCTTGAGTCTTTACTCGACGAGCCAGATGGTGGGCCGCTACTTACTCCTGATTGGGACGCCAGCTTTCTTCATGTTTCCCGACCTCCTCCTACATCTGGTTCGACTGATGGTGCTTCCGGGAGACTATATCCCTAGGATTTTGAGATATCTACCCTGATGCCCTAAGATCTGGTGGGTGGAGATGATGCATAGGCGGTGCTTACTTAGGAGCTCTTATTTAGCTTTTAGTTATATTTTCTTCCTTTTCGAACCGTATCTTTTAGATAGCTTCCCTTGTAGCATTTCAAAAAAACTTTGATTCTGTGAAAAGAGTAGGGACTTTGGCTGCTGTGTGCTGGGTCATTTCTTATTGTGTCTTTGTTTGTTTATTTGTGGATGTTTCTACGTGTACGAATAAATGAGGCATTATTAAAAGCTAATATATGTGGTTAATGTGTTTAGGCAACACCGATCTTGAGGGATTTCCTTTAGCTCCTTTTTTTCTGATGTTGAATTATAATGAGCATCTTAGGGCCTTTCTTTACACCATTCAAGGCCTCGATTGGTGATAGCTTGAGGGTTTTGGGTTACGAGGCCTTCAATATTTTACTTCCAAGCTTGTGAACACGGCCTTCATTCGTGCTGCTCTAAGGTTCTAGGATCCTGCCACCCATGTCTTTCGCTTTGCTGATTTTGAGCTTAGCCCCCTAGTAGAGGAGTACCATGCTATCCTGGGGCTTCCCTTTCCGAAGGACCCTACTCTAGCGTTACCCATGAGGCTTTCTTTCACCTTTCCTTCTTTCCAGTTTGGGGGTGAGGATAAGTTGAAAGGCTTGTGGAACTTAGAGTCTAGCAGGCATTTTTCATCAACTCCCCCTGATGTTGGTGGCTTCCAAGTTGATGCCATCCGTAGCTGGTGCGAGACTACACCCAACACTCATCTCGCGTGGCCCTCGATGGTGGTTCTACTCCTCCAAGTAGAGTTTATTTGTGGGGTTGGAGCAGTTGCCCCTTTCCGTTTGCTATCAGTCATTTACCCACTCTCTACAGGCCTTTCTCTGGTGGCTTTGGCTTAAGCTGAGAGCTTGGTTCATCTAGATATTGCTTCAGTGAACCTGGACTTAGCGAGAGATCACTTTGCCTTACTCGAGGTAATTTTCCTTTTTACCCCTTTATCTTTGTGATCTTCACTATTTATTTAAATGAGATTCATATAGGTGTGGTTGTTGGAGAAGCATTGCTTGATCACCGATCCTCGTTTGGGGAAGGTTTGGTACCTTCCTTCACATTATGGTCCTAGAGGTTTCGTTAGGAAGGACTATCGCTCCTTGAGTGAAGAGGCTTGGATGAGATTCTGGGATCCTATCGAGCTTCTGAGGTCTGCTGGCTCAGCCCTTGGTTGGAGGTTCCATTTGTGGCTATAAACGTTCATGACTCTAGCGTATTACTGATGGGGTTATTTGGTGTCACTTCCTATTTTCCTTCCCTCCTTTGTATGATGTATGGACGTCAGCAATGAGTTCCCAAGCTCCTATGCTCAACTAATTTTCATAACTTTGGTTTGACACACCCAATGCTATACGGAGGCTTTGGGAGCGTGCTCGAGTTGTTACGCTGGATTACACTACCCCGGAGACCACTAAGAGTGATGAGTTCTATCGCAGGTGGCTTGGTGAGATCAAGAGTCTCCCGAATGTTGATCAGCACCTTAGGGTATCCCACGAGCTAGAGAGGGACGAGGATGGTTTAGACCCCCTTCCTCACACTTCTAGGAAGCGTGCTCGGTGGAGTGATTGGCAACCTTAGCTCCATATTTCTTTGCCACAGACTTTGATAATTGTTTTCTAAGTCTTGTGTTTGGTTTGTGTTTTAATTGTTTTTGACATTATGAAATTTTATTGAAATTTATCTTGTTTACTCTTGATATTCTATATGCACACATTCATATAAACATAAACATAAATCTTTGCAAACATAACACATTTCATTGAACAGCTTTAAAAAGGATACAGGTTTTCCAATGATCAAAATCTTGCCACCAGTTAGTCTAGACCAGGTTTTCTAACTTGCGATCCCTCTATTCCTCACAATGCCCTAACTTTTGCCTAAGCTGCCCCTCACGGGTTTTCAGCTTAGCGGACATTTCTAACTTTTACACAAGGATTATCCTCAACTTGTAAAACTACCTCCATCTCATACACTAACAAGAAAGGGGTTTTATCGGTGGGAGTTTTGATACTTGTTCTGTATCCCCATACTATGAATTGCAACTTGTCAGCCCAATCCCTGTGTAACAACCATTTTGCTCCAGATTTTCTTAATCGATTTGTTGGCCGCCTCTATTTCCCCATTGGCTTGTGGCTTGTATGGTGATGATCGATGGTGCTCGATCCCATATTTCTCCATCAGGTCTGATGTAGCTCCTTGGAATTGAACCCCATTATCCGACACGATGTGATTTAGGTATAATCCCTTATGTTTTTCTATGAACTTGGCCATCTTCTTAGTGGTGATATTGGTGTAAGATTCGGCCTCTAACAATTTTGAAAAGTAGTCGACTACTATTACGATGAGGGGATGTCCATTAGTTGAGCTCAGCCGAATGCCGATGATGTCGATGCCCCACCCTGAGAATGGCCAAGGAGTGGATAAGCTATGGAGCTCGGATGGAGATAGATGACTAATGTCCCCATAAATTTGGCACTCGTGGCATTTGCGTACTTTAGCTACACAATAAGATACTACTATTGTCCAGTAATACCGTTGGCTCTATATTTTCTTTGCAAGTGCCATTTTGTTCATGTGTGGGCCTCAGTAGCCTGCATGCATTCTCCTTATAGTGAATAGTGCTTCTTGTTCCATCAGAAATATCAATAACAGCCCTTCTAGCATTTGTTTGAACAAGTCCCCATCTACTAATTGGAATTGCATCGCCAATCATCATATTGTAGTTCTTTCCGAGTTTGTTGTGCCTTTTAGGTATTACCCATTTTACAAAAATTTCACGATGTCGAGGACTAGTGGCTTGCTCATCCTCAGATTTGACTAGGCGATAGTAGAAAGGTTCTTTAGCTGTTTGTAGTACAACAGGCTTAATTAATTGAGTTTCAGGGCCTTCCCACATTGATGCCAATGTAGCAAGTGCATCTGCCATTTTGTTTTCATCCCTTGGTACGTGTTTAATAAAACATTTGGAAAATTTTTGTAAGGCCTTCCATACTACTTCCACAATAACTTGTTTTATAACTAGAGCTGAGTTTCCAACTACTGACACTTCTTTTGCTTGCGCCTTCCAGAATGCTTCCAAACCAAATAGACAAGACTCGTATTCAGCACCATTGTTTGTTACAGGGAACTCCAAATGTTTGGAAAGAGGTATGACTTCATTTTGCGGGGTTATCAAGACAACACCTCGACTAGCTCCATTTCTATTCATTACGCCATCGAAGAACATTTTCCACTATGTAAGGGTATCCTCCACCAATGCTAGTTGTTCATATGGGAATTATAGATTTTCAATGTAATTAGAGTCCAAGGGTTGATTGGCAAAAAATTTAGTGACTGCTCATCCCTTGATGACTTTTTGGTTACATATTCAATGTCGAATTCAAATAATAGCAATAACCATCTTGAAAGTTTGCCAGCGAGCATTGGTGATTGGCATAAGTACTTCATCAGATCTATCTTCGCAACAGCTTTTATTTGATAAGATTGGAAGTAGTGGCGTAGCTTCTTTGTTAACCAAACCATCATGGTTTAGATGTTCTCCACCAGGGTGTAGCATGACTCATATTCGAGTAATTTCTTACTCAAGTAATAGACTGCATGCTCACTCCTATCTTCGTTTTCATGCACAATCATAGCTCAAACCAATGATTCCTCAATTGCTAGGTATAGGATTAAGGGCTTTACAAGTTCTGGTGGGTGGAGGATGGGTGGGCTTTACAAGTATTGTTTGATTTTGTCAAATGCTACCTAACATTGGTAATTCCAAACCTCTTGCTGGTCTTTTCGTAAGATTTTGAAAATCGGTTCACAGATGGTGATGAGCCTAGCGATGAATATACTTACATACTGTAGAGGTCCTAAGAAAGATTGGCCTTCTTTCTCCATTTTTGGTGCCGGCATATCCCTGATTGCTTTGTTTTTATCAGGATCCATTTTAATTCCTTTTTGGCTAACTATGTGCCCTAGAAGTTTCCCAGAAGTGACCCAAAATATGCACTTTTACAAGTTCAAGCATAGATTGTATTTCTCAATTCTTGTGAGAAATTTGTCTAAGACATCTAGATGTTCCTCTCTGGTGTTGGATTTAACAAGCATGTCATCAACATAACTTCCACCTCCTTATGGATCATATAATAAAGAAGGGGTTGTGACGGCCCACTGATATGTTGCACCATTGTTTTTCAAACCAAATGGCATTGCCTTGTAGCAATATACACCCCATTCAATAATGAATGTTGTCTTGATTTTGTCTATTATAGCCATCAGCATCTGATTATAGCCTGAAAAACCATCCATGAAGGAATACATAGTTGCCCTTGCTGCAATGTCTACTAGTATATCTATATGGGGTAGGGGGAAATCATCTTTTGGGGAGGCTTTATTTAGATCCCTAAAATCTACACAAAATCTAACCTTGCCATCCTTCTTCCCTACTGGGACAATGTTGGCTAGCCACGTTGGGTACTCAACCAATTCTAAGAATTTGGCTTCAATTTATTTGCCAGTTCAGCTTTGACCTTTTATGGCCATTCGGGCCTTAAGCGAAGCAGTTTCTGTTTTACCGGTTTGATCCGAGGGTTAGTTGGCATATGGTTCTTACGATCTACCTGTCCACTCCGGGCATGTCTTCGTATGACCAAGAAAAAGCTACCACGTGATGTTTAAGTACATTTATGATCTCTCTTTTTTCTTCAGGAGTCAAATCATTGGAAATTATCACCATTTTTTATGACTATTTTGTACCAAAGTTAATTTCGTTTAATGATGCGTCATGAATGTTAAAGACATTATGTGTATGATGATATGAATGCATGGTACCATTAGGCTAAACATCAAACAAGTACGCAAAATTATCGTATTTCATTGAACTAGCCTCGTAGGCAAAATTGTCAAAAACATATGCAATGTTCATTATTTCATCATCTGGTTCATCCTCCACATGCGAAGGGCCTTCACTTGTTGCAGCAGGTGTGTTAGGGATTGGTTCAACTTCAAGGCCTATGCTAGCTTTTCTATGAGGAGTCTAACAGTGCCTGTTATATCTCGGTCTTATGCGTTACCCTTCTACATTAGTTCGTTGACAACCTTTGTGAATGCTGCCACCGCCTTCTCTAATGCTCCTCCTCTCTCAGGTTCAGTCAGTTCATTCTCAGTTGGGTCATTTCCATGGCCAAGATTGGTTCTTCTTCCAGTATAGGGTCAACAGGATGCTCAATCAATTTGCCAGTTGTGAAGTCAAAAATAGCGTTAAATATCTGACCCCTTTGACTTCTTCCCCGTTCAGGATTGACAGTTCTGGTTCTCCTAGATATGCCCTACTGCCTTCGTCCTTGCAAATGCTAACTATGTTACAGAATAAGGGTCGCTTATGTTTGTACATTTTCATGTTGGGGGTGAATCCCAAACCTAACCCAGGCGTGACTAGAATGGGGTTAATGGATCTGACGATCCCCTGATGATGCTTTCCTAGGTCGTTTTCAAGGATGAAACCCTGTTTCTTCATTTGAGCTTTCAAACTTTCAATGAAAAAAGATACCTCTTTGGATTTCCACGCTCCTTCTTCTTTCCTTCAGTAGCTATTGCCACTCTTAGCCCTTGAGTCATTCATTCCTCAAACACGGCTGCCACCAATACTGATTCGTCATCTACTTCTATTGTTATTGGCCTCCCATTATGGATAAGCTTTATCTTCTAGTGCAGAGTTGAAGGGATCACTCCTATCGCATGGATCTATGGTCTACCCAAAAGCAGCAAGTAAGTTACTAGGATATATAGTACAGTGAACATCACATTGGATGTCACTCCCCCTATAGTGACCTCTGCTTCGAAACTGCCTACTAATCCTCTCTTTGAATCATCGTAGACTCGAATCATCGTATCTGACTTGGCACACATATCTTCCCTTAACCCTAAATGAGGTAGGACCTTGAGTGGACACAGACTAAGGGCCGACCCGTGATTGACCATCCACATGGTATTGCTCGTTCAAAAATTTGAACCTTGATAAATAGAGCCCTGTTGTGCAACCCTAGCTCTTGTGGCAGCTAAGATTGATCAAAAGTTATGGATGGCATTTGACGGGGAGCGATTCCTTCCCTAATGGTAGTGCACTTCTCAATTACAGAGGTTATAGGTGTAGCAGGCATCTCCATCAGTCTTTGACTAGACCCATCCTATGTTTTTGGGTTGTCTCAAGCAGCCTCTATATGCTGTAATTTTCCTGAGTCCATTTTCATTGGTTCACCAAGGGGTCTATATCCAGTACACCCTCATCCACCTTCAGGGGTAGAGGTGGCTCAGGTTGTTCCCTCGTTATTTCCTCAAGCCTGGAGTCATTAAGCTATACCAGTTCTTCCTTTCGGAAAACCCATCCATTCCGGGTAACCCTTGGCACTCTATCCTCTATCACCCTTATTTCCATAGAATTCACCTAGGGGTACTGATTATATCCATCCTCAGTTTGGCTACATTACCCCTTTAGCTTGTAAGAATCTAAGTTAATGGGTTTCTTCCCACTACGAATGGTCTCCCTTTTGGCTGAGGTCCCTTCTTCCGTCTTCCTCTTCCTCCTTGACTTAAGTACATATGCATCTAGGTCGATCGGCACCCATACTGGCGTATTCCCAGATTCTACTTCTACTTTGTCTCTTCGGGATTCAACCCTCTCCATGGAGAACACCCCTGGCAATGGATGTTCTTCCGTGCCTTCCCCTTCATCGGTCACTGTATCTACTCCTAGGTTGGAGTGAGATAGCATTGCTAGTGTAGAATTAGCGGTAATAGAGGTACCAATCTCGGGATCCCTCTATTATCAACTATACCCCTGCAAGTTTAGTTGGTCTTACCGTCATCAGCACATAAATAAACATCCAAAATTTTATGAAGCTGGTGAGTGACTCCCCCTCCCCCTGTTTGCAAGCAAGCAGATCTCGCATGCTTTGCTTTGGGGGCTCTAGATATATGATAAGTGTGTAATTACACTTATAATGATATTAATTTTATACATTAAACACTATAGTTTTAGTTATTTTTATACTTCATATAAAAGATTTCACGTGGTATGTAGTTATTTTTTTATGCAAATGCAGATACTAGGTAAATCTTGGGAGTAAAATGATCTAAAGTGGAATTCTATGA
>CATIWQ010080659.1:0-30860 GCA_949673415.1 Euphorbia schlechtendalii | reverse complement strand
GTGGGTGGTTGAAAAATGTGGTTGAATTTGGCTAGTAAATGTTTTAAGGGTTCAGGTTGAATTTCCCCTTTAACCTCTGTTTCCAATCCTACTGCCGAAACCATTACAAATAACCTCGATGTTACTCCTTTCCACCCCTTACACACCAATTTATTGACAGACTTTAATGATATCATTTTTAAGGCCATTTCTTCCTTCGTACCTTTCAACTCCAATTGTTTCCCCTCCTTATTAATCAACAGCCTATGTTCTCCAAAATCAAAGGTTACTGGGCTATGTTTACGCATCCAATCAACACCTAAAATCATATCATAATCACCTAACTCCAAGATTCGCAAAGTAAAAGTGAACCTAGAGTTTTGCATACTCCAAATACAATTACTACACTTATGAGAAACAGTTAACTGTCTCCCATCTGCTACAGTAACCGGAATAGGTACTATTTGAGTTAAAGGCAGCTTGCACTCATTAGCTATCTTAACATCAAGAAAACTATGCGTACTGCCACTGTCTATCAAAATCATGATAGCTTTCTTATTTAAAGTACCTTTTAATTTCATAGTAGTGTCAGTTACACCTCCTTCAAGAGCATTAATTGAAACTTGCATAGCTTCGACCATGTCTCCTTCCTCAACTTCTACATCCAAAAGCCCTTCTTCTGTCACACAATTTACCTCCTCCATTCCTTCCTCCCCAGTAATGGCCATTAACTTCTTACATTGGTGGCCTGGTTGGTATTTATCACCACACTTCCAACACAGCCCGGGTATTTTTCTGAAATTGGTAGGATAAGGTTGGGGGTTAAGAGGTGGTTCATTTGGTTTAAGAGGTTGTGGACTGTAGCTCCTAGAGACAGGACTACTGCAAGCCCACGGTTTTGCGAAATTGGATGATTTTTGGCTTGGTTTATACTTGACTACTTCTATTAAGTCTTTCACCACTTGCCCTTGTAACTTAGCCTGTTTGATGGCTGTGTAAAGATATTTCGGCTCATGAGCTCTTACTGCAGACCTTAGCTTAGGTTTGAGCCCTGCTACAAAGCTTTTGATGTAGAAAGATTCAGAAAGTTCAGGATGCTCCTTCTCCATTCTCAGCTTAACTTCCTCGAATTTCTCCTGAAATTCCATAATAGACGCGATTTGGTTCAATCTGCTAAACTGCTCCACAGTCTCAGCAATATTCACCTCCTTAAATCTTTGAATTACTTCCTCCTCAAATACTTCCCATGGAGCTCCAAGATGAGTCGGATTCCAGTTCTTGAACCATCTCTCAGCCCTTCCTTCCATATACAATCCCACTAACTCCACTTTCATTTCCTCCATGAATTCAAACAATTTGAAGTATTTCCTGAATTTCTCCGCCCAAATTTCAACATTTTCTCCACTAAAATGAGGCAAATCGCATTTAGGCAGAAGCTTGTTAAAGCTAGTTGGTTTAGGGTAGTGTGGATTATCTGCGTGGCTTGGATCGGTATGGCTTCCTGTTATTCCAAGATAAAACTGGGTTTAGGTATTTTCAAAGGATTTTTGGGTTCTTTTAGGTTGTTTAGAGGTGCTGGCATTAGGATCGGAGGTTGGATTAGTTTTCTGGTTCATCAATCTGATTTCATGAAAAAGTGACCTGATGGAATCTTGAATTCTTTGATTAGCATCATTCTCAGCCTTCATGAACTCACTCAACTGACCTTCTTGACCAATCAGTCTCGATTCTATGACGTCGAATCTGTAAGCGTTGATAACATTTCTTTCATTAATCGAAGCTGTTAGAACTTCAATTTGGTTTTCCAAGACTTCAATTTTCTTTGTGGCAGCCATTGTGCTGGTCGGAGAATCATTACGCTCTGATACCAAATGTCAGGCTTATGCAGCCAGACTGTGACTTCCGGTGACCGGAGAATGTAACTGAAGACAAGGAAGAGAAATTAGAGAAGAAGAGAAGAGGGAATCAAGGGAGAAGATAGAGAAGATTAAAATAGAGAGAGAAAGTTGTTGTAATTCTTATTAGATGAGTAACTCAATTACAATGCAAGTGTATATATGCTGATGTACAAGTTGCCAATTGGGCTTTTACTGAATAACAGAATTGTAACTACTTTTCTAATTAATTGAATACAGTTTAGCCACTTGTAGTTAGTTGGAGCTTGATTGATGTTGTTCTGTTGAATTCTTCTTGTTGTTCCTTCTCTTATACTTAACATAGAACAGTAGCCAACCCAATTGTGTTTCACTTGAGAAACTTGGATAAATTGTTGAATTAATTCAAACTCAAATGGTAGGGAATAGCTCGTAAAATGTCTTGGCAGCTACAACTAGAGTTCTACAACCATCTGTTACAGCTACTGTTGATCCTGAGGAGTATGTTCCATAATTTGTCAACACAGTTTCATCATGTAAATTTTCTTCTTTAAATAATGAAGACTATATTATGGATACAGGTGCTTGTGATCATATTTCTAATGCTTTGGATAAATTTGTTAATGTTAGGACTATAGAGAATTGGAATGTCTTGCTGCCTAATAATCCAAAGTTAAAAGTAACACACATAGGAGATATATACTTTAGTAATGAGTTTGTTTTGCATGATGTAGTATTTGTGCCATGTTTTAAGTAAAACTTGTTATCTGTGACAAAGCTCTTTGCTTCTCTTAAGTGTGAGGTTATTTTCTCAGTAACTAAGTGTGTGATACAGGAAATTGCTACCAAGATGAAGCTTGGTTCAGCTGTGTCAAAATGGTCTTTATTACTTAAAAACTCAAGTATATTTTGTTTTAAGACAAGATATTATTTTTTCTGCTTTGTGTAATAGAGATGAATTGTGGCATCATAGGCTTGGGCATTTGTCTAATGAAAGAAAGTCTATTTTGCATAAGAAATTTTTAGATATTACTATGCCTATTGATTTTATATGTGAAATTCGTGCTAAGTTAATACAAAAGAAGTTGCCTTTTCCATGTTCTAATTCTATCTCCAAAGATCCTTATGATCTAATTCACATTGACATTTGGGGGCCTACAACAAACTCAATGGATGGATATAAATACTTTTTAACTATTGTATGTGACTGCACCATATTTACATGGGCTCTTTTTATGACAAATAAAAGTGAGGCTACAAAGAAAATACCTGAATTTTTTAACATGGTTAAAACTCGATACAATAAGAAATTAGGAATTTCTATGCTTCTACAAGAAATGTGCATAAAAAATCTTGTGTTGAAACCCCTCAACAAAATGGAATTGTTGGGAGGAAACTTTAGCACATTTTAAATATAACAAGGAATTTTAAGAATCAAAGTACCTTGTCTTTAAACTTCTAGAATTATTTTATTAGCCATGTTGTGTTTGTAATTAACATAATTCCAACTCTTTGCTAAAAGACATTAGTCCTTTCTAAAAGCTAACAAGATAAGTTCTTGACCATAATATGTTTAAAATTTTTTGTTGATTATCTTTTATTAGTACATTAAATATGAACAGAGGTAAGTTTGACAACAAAGCATAAAAGGTTTTTTCTTGATTGTCAATGGAATGAAAGGTTATAGAGTGTATCTTTTGCAAAGTATAGTGGTTGTTGCATCAAGAAATGTGATTTTTGATGAAAATGATTTTCCATGCGTTGAAAAACACTACTGAAAATGAAAAAGATACTTGTTGTGGAAAATAATAAATTACTTGAAAATGAAGATTCATTAATAAAAAAATAATAGATATTTAAAACAACCTTCTTACTTAAAAGATTATCATTGCTATTTCAGTGAAATTGGAAATTCTAATTTTATGGAAAAGAACAATCCTTATCCTTTGTCATCTGTTACTTATAATAAACTGTCATCTACACAAAAAAGTTATTCTTTAGCTTTATCTACAGAAGAAGAACCAAAGGGTTACTATACAACATCACAAACTGGATTGATGCAATGCAAGCATAAAAAGAAAAGTGATGGAATTATTGAACAGTACAAAGCTAGACTTTTAGCAAAAGGCTACACTCAATAAGAGGATATAGATTATCTTGAAACCTTTAATCTAGTAGCTAAAATAACAACTATTAGGCTGCTTTTGGCTATTACAGTACGAAAAGAATGGTTTTTGGAGTAGTAAGACATGAACAATGCTTTTTTACATGGTAGTCTAACTGAAGATATTTATATATCATTACCTCAAGGAAATAAATATAATGTGCAAATGTAGTTTGCAAACTCAAAAGGTTTCTCTATGGCTTAAAGCATGCTAGTAAATAATGGAATTCAACCTTGACCAAATCTTTAGTTGAAAATGGTTTTATTCAATCTTTTGCAAATCCATCTTTATTTATAAAAACAACTCGTTATATTTTTATTTCATTAGTACTTTATGTAGATGAAGTAATATTGGCTAGTAATAATGAAAAAGCTATTGCAGAAATAACTACTATTTACATAAGTGCTTTAGTATAAAAGACCTTGGAAAGCTGAAGTTCATCCTTGGCTTAGAAATAGTACTGGTATACACATTTACCAACGCAAATATGTGTTGGATCTATTAGCTGAGTATGGTTTCTTAGATTGTAAACTATGTTTAACACCAATTAAAATTGATCAGCAAGATACTAAAAAATTAAAAAAGCTAGAGAAAAATACTGATTGTAGAAAACTTGTTGGAAATCTTTTGTCTTTATTTAATAAAATGCCATATATATCTTTTTTTGGTACAACAGCTATCTGAGCACATGGAGTCTCCAAGTGAATCCCACCTTAGTGCTGCATTAGAGTCCTACGATATCTAAAAGAAAAGCCATATCAAGGATTATTTTATTCAACAAAACAAGATGGAAAAACTAAAACATATACCGACTCCGATTGGGAGAATTGTTGGAAAAACTTGTGTTTTACTAGCTTATTTTAAAAAAAACAATATCCCACGTACGAAAACTTGAAAGATTTTATTTGGTTTAAATTAAAATGTTCCTTATGGGCTTGTAAAATTGTGAGAGAATAGATATGGGCTCTCGCGAATATGAGAGAAATGGCCTAAAGTCATTTATAGTACAATTTGTCCGATTTCCCCCTACGCTGGCGAGCCTAGGCTTAGGAAATTTTTATGGAGAAAATATTTTTACTTTTCAGATATATTTTTTATGACTTTTGAAATGTTTTACCTTGTAATAGAGGAATTTGACTACACTTAAATTCGTTACAGTTTTTGTGCTTTAATGCTCAAAAACTATTTTTTCCTAACATCTATTTTCCCAGCAGATATATTTGCTATTTTTTCTTGCCTATATATACAATGCTTGTATTTTCTATTTGATATACTAAAAAACTTTCTCAACCTTAAATTCTAGATATATTACACATCTGTCCCTATTACCATCTCTTCTTGAGGCGAAGGAACTGCCAAGTATCCTTTAAGGATAGTGCTAAGCATGGCTCCGCTTACCTAACATCAACTTTCTTTTACTTTACTATAGCTTGAGTTTCTGCTTTGTTTGCTGGTTTTAGCTGCCCACCCCAACAATCTCAAAGGATAATTCATATGGCTGGTACTGGTGATGTTCCTCCTCTTGTTCCTCTAGTAGTCCCTTCAATCGTTCCTCCTATTGTGCCCCCTATGGTTCTTACTCAACCTGAAGGCTCTTGAAACGTTCCATATTGTTGCGCCAGTTTATGCTAAGCCTTTTCCCTAATGTGGCAAGAATTGAAGTTTTCAATGGTGATAATTTCAAAAGATGGAAAGAAAGGCTTTTCTCTCTTCTTGACATGCATGGTGTAGCTGTTAGACATGATGTATTCCCTAAAGGCAATTAGGGAAATATATCTTTATTAGTTATAACGTACAAACAATTTTGAATTATTATTAATAATAATAATTAAGGTAACTTTGTTGCTTATCAATGCTTTTTGTTTATCATTGTATCTCGCTGGTATCATATATGTTTAATATGTATATACGCATTGATGAGACAAAGTCCGTGATTATTTCATAGCCTAAAAGTGCATGGACATAGTGGGAGCTATGTGGTGTGAAAACTACACATACGTGTTAACATGAATAGTCTAAATATACATAGTCATAGTTTCATTGAGATGGGACATCAATGGAATAGACATACTAGCATGTTTAGGCTTACTCCTTGGATTAGATCCAAGCAGCCAATCTCATTAGCTGAAGGTGGTACCTTGAGTTAACACATGAATGTATTCGGGTAATACATTGGAGACTACAATAAGACAGACACTCAAAAATTACTATATCCATGTGTTGGTGAAATGTCTTATTGTAGTAGCAGTATAAATATCATCATACTAGAGATACCGGTTACCTTATGTAGGAGTTGCTATACTTTAGGTCATACTTATTCATACATTGGCGATCAAGATGACATAGGTGATTATGGCTATAGCAATGATGACATGTTGGTAAGTTATGTAGTCAAGATGGAATCCATCACTCCTGATATAGCAATATAATGGGAGATGTACCTTAAGGCCCCTTGAAGTAACACACTCATAAACCTCTTATCAGAGTATAATGTTGATAGAATGGGTTTCTAGTCAATCGAGATACATAATAGCTGAGTGGTGTTCTTCTTGAACAAGTCTAATTCTAGGATAGCTATGGCTATTACATGAGCTAACACGTAATCCGAGCTCAATAAATTGGATGGTACTTAATCTGATTGAAGGAGTGTAGTGTATTGGTTACTACTACAAAACCAGATCAAGTCATAGGCACGTAACGTTTCAAGTATCGGGGTATCATATGCTTTTGCTAGAAAGCCCATTTGATCGTCTAGAGCTATCAGGTTCCATATCGGTCTTGAACATTGAGCCTAAAGGTTCCCAAATGGGAAGTTAAGTTTAGGTTAACCTCTTGTGGTTCTATACTTTGGGATCCTATAAGGTCACACACTTTGGGTATTTATTGGACCATTTAAAGAACCTATAGATTGGGTTTGTTCCGAAAATACAAGTTGGGAAATCAATGAGAAGAATTGTTAATTTGTTGGACCAAATTAATAATTAAAAGGAATAATGAAAAGATAGGGAAAAATAGTCAAAGTGAGCAAGGGAATTTTCCCATTAAGAGTGAGCCTCGAAAAGAACACGGGTTGTTCAAAGTGGGGCACGTGCGGCTGCCCCGTGAGCTAAAAATCTCGTGGGCCGCTAGCATACATGGGATAGGATTTATCCTATCCCATGCAGAGTTAGAGGGGGAGTTTAACACTCCCCCATTTTTTCCTACAAATAAGCTTCCAGCCGCTCATTATTGAACACTAGAAAAGCTTAAAAGCTAACTTTCTCTCTGATTTCTACTCTCCTCTTCTTTTATTGTTCGAGATCCTTCACGAGTTTCTCCAAATAAATTGAAGAGTTTTTATAGAAGGCTCTAAGTTTAAGTGAGCTTTCCAGGTTTAGTTTTTGGGTTGATTTTCGAGTAGTCTAGCAGCTGCTGTCAATCGACGGATTCTACCTCTTTGAGGTTTTGGTCGGTGAAGATCCATGTGGATCAACTCATAGAGGCTCTCCTAGTTTGGAAGCTTGTGCTATTAGAATTACTCAAAGGGAACACCGCTACCAAAAGAGGGATCAAGCACACATCAATCGGTAATGCCTTAATCTTTAGATGCTAGGTATCTTTTATATGTTTTATAAACCTAAAAGCATCTATGGAATGTTTTAACTTAGATTATATCAATTATGGCATGCTTAGAAGATCATAAGGTTAATTTTAAGTTTTGAAATTCTGCCTTGTTACGATTGCATGTTCAATTACTATCATGGTTAGCCAACATCAACAACTACTCTCACATATGATGCACCAACCGAGTCCCCTACTAAAGTTGCTAGTTTGGTTTATGCCAACCAAGTTTGTAGGCATAGTATTCTCAATACTCTGTCTAGTAATCTATTTGATGTTTACTGCTCTAAGAAAGAGGCCAAAGATATTTGGGAATCCTTGATTACCAAATATACTGCTTAGGATGCTGGCAAGAAAAAATTTGTAATTAGAAAATATTATAATTGGGAAACTGTGGAGGACAAGGACATCCAAACCCAACTCACTGAATATCACCGACTCATTGAAAATTTGAACACTAAAGATATCATTCTCTTGATGAGTTTATTGCAGGTTATTTAATTGAAAAGTTA
This sequence comes from Euphorbia schlechtendalii, assembly GCA_949673415.1. Classification (NCBI taxonomy): domain Eukaryota; kingdom Viridiplantae; phylum Streptophyta; class Magnoliopsida; order Malpighiales; family Euphorbiaceae; genus Euphorbia; species Euphorbia schlechtendalii. The sequence continues at coordinate 22,730 of CATIWQ010080659.1, read as the reverse complement.
CCCCCAATTGAAGTGCTTATAAGCAACATCTTAAACATTAGCAAATGACATTTTCCTTCAAAGAGTTGATTACTCATATTGTCATGCAAGTCGAAAGGAGCTAAAGACTGCAAAAGGAAAGGAGATTATGTCTAAGGCGAACCTTCTGTTGGCCAATCCTCAACAAGGGAAGAGGTATGATGCTAAAAACGGTTACAAACCCAAGAAAGATAAAACCTTCAAAAAGAAAGGGTTTTGCTTTGTTTATAGGAAACCAGGCCATCATGCTCCTCAATGTAGGAAGCGAGTTGTGAATAATGACAATCCTGCCAAACAAAGTGTTAATTTGGTTGAATCAGAGTATAAAATTACTACGATCATATCATAGGTAAATTTGGTGGCAGATGTGAATGAGTGGGTTATGGACTTTATCGCTCCGAGGCACATATGTGCGAATAAAAATGCGTCCATGTCCTATACTCCAATTGATAGTGAAGAAGAAACTATTTATCATGGTGATTCCTGAACTGCTCAAGTTCATGGAATGGGAAAAGTTCTTCTCAAGCTCACATTTGGCAAAATATTGGCACTTAATGAGGTGCTACATGTTCCATATATGAAAACTAATTTAGTTTTCATTGGCTTTTAGGCAAAAATGGTACCTTTTGAGTCCGATAAGGTTATCATGATTAAGAATAATGTGTTTGTTAGAAAGGGTTATTTTAATCATGGTCTATTTGTTCTTAATGTTTCCAAAATTTTCAATAATAATAATGCTAGTAATTCTACTTATATTGTTGATTCTTATGATATATGGAATGCTATATTAGGACATGCTAGTTTACGTTACGTAAAGCTTTTAAATTCAAGTGGTTTAACATCTAATTCTAAATTTCTAATGACAAAAGTGTGAAATATGTGTTGAGGCAAAACAAACTAAGAAACCTTTTAAATTTATTCAAAGAGAATCAGAATTACTAAGTTTAATACATTCTGATTTGGGAGACTTGAAAAATACCATGTCTAGAGGTGGTAAAAAGTATTATTACTTATATTGATGATTTTTCAAGGTACTCAAAAGTGTATTTACTTCCTAGTAAAGATGAGGCTTTTGATTTTTTTTGCTATACAAAAATGAGGTTGAGAATTAGTTGAATAAAATGATTAAAAGGATAAGATCCGATAAGGGTGGTGAGTATTTTGCCTTTAATGATTTTTCTGAGAATCATGACATTATACATGAGACTACGCCTCCTTATTCACGTGAATCAAATGATATAGTTGAGAGGAAAAACCAAACTTCAAAAAAATGATGAATTGTATGCCTTTAAGTTTTGGTGCTCCTTAAAATTTGTAGGGTGAGCTATCATGTCTACTTATCATGTTCAAAATAGAATTCCTTCTAAGAAGACCAATAAGACACCATATGAGTAATGGAAGGGTTATCCTCCTAACTTGCAACATTTGAAAGTGTATGACTATCTTGCTAAGGTTCTTCTTCTCGAACCTAAGAAGAGGAGAATAGGTTCAAAAACTTCTGATTGTGTATTCATTGGCTATGCAAAATATAGTGCTGCCTATAAAGTGACATTATTATTAAGACAAAGAATGACAAATTCTTCGAAAATACTTTTTCCATGTTTGACTAGAGAATTTCCCACTTCTAGTATTGTCCAGGATGTTAACCTAGTTGCACCTAATTTTCAAAATGTTTTTGATAATGACCTTTTGAGAGAATGAAAGAGAATAAGAAAAGCAAAATCTTTTGGTGATGATTTATATATGTATTTGATTGAAGATGAACCTTAAACTTATTCTGAAGCCATTTCATCTTTTGAGTCAAAAATTTGACGAGAAGCTATCAAAATTGAACTTGATTCTATTTTGAATAATGGAACTTAGATTTTGGTTGATTTGCCTCCAAGAGCTAATCCTGTTGGTTACAAGTTGATTTTAAAAAAGAAACATTTTCCTGATGGTTCTATTGATAAGTTTGAAGCTCGTCTAGTTGCTAAAGGTTTTACTCAAAAGGAAAATGTTGATTATTTTGATACTTATGCTCTGGTGGATAAAATGTCTTCTATTCAAATTCTAATTGCTTTAGCTTTAGTGTACAATCTTTTTATCCATCAAATGGATGTGAAAATTGCTTTTCTCAATGGTGATTTAGATAAAGAGATCTATATGGTGCAACTTAAGCGGTGTGTTAAACTTGGGCAAGAAGCAAAAATATGTAAATTAATAAAATCTTTATATAATTTAAAACAAGCACCCAAACAATGGCATGATAAATTTGATCAAGTTTTGATGGAAGATGTTTTTCATCTCTTAGTGTGGATAAGTGTGTGTATACTAAAATAATTGATGAGATGTTTGTCATTATTTGTCTTTATGTTGATGATATGCTTATCTTTAGTCCGTTCATTTACATTGTCAATAAGAATAAAGATATTTTTTTACATCAAAGTTTGACATGAAAGATACAGGAGAAGCTAGTGTGGTATTGGGTATGAGGATCATAAGGAAGGATAATGGCATCTTGTTAATTCAAGAATTTTATGTTGAGAAGCTTCTTCGAAAGTTTGAGTTTTATGATGTAAATCATGTGATTACCCCTTATGGTCTTAATGTCCATTTAAAGAAAAATATAGGTAATCAAGTGGCTCAATCCAAGTATGCACAAATTATTGGTAGTTTGTTGCACTTGATGAATTTCACACGCCGACATAGCTTATGTTGTGGGTAGACTGAGTAGATACACACACTATCAACGTGATGATCATTGGGCATCCATATTGAGGCTAATGAAATATTTGAGAGGTACCATGAATTGTGGTATTCTATATAGTGGAAAACTAGTTATACTTGAAGGGTACAGTGATAGAAACTTGATCTCTGATTCAGATGAGATAGAGTCCACTAGTGGTTATATTTTCACCCTAGGTGGTGGAGCAATAGCATGAAAGTCAAGCAAGAAAACCATCATCATGAAGTCTACGATAGAATCTGAGTTTATTGCTTTAGAATTGACATGTAATGAGGCTGAGTGGTTGAGAAACTTCTTAGCAGGTGTGCCTTTGGGGATAAAACCAACAACTTATATGTATATACACTGTGATTTCTAAGCGGCAATATCGATATCAAGGAATAATACCTATAATGGAAAAAATAGGCATATACATCTAAGACAAAACGTTGTGAAACAATTGCTAAAAGATGAAGTGATATCCATAAATTATGTGAGGTCAGAAGTGAACTTTGCCGATTCTTGTAGACTAAACCAGTTGGGCGAAATTTAGTCTAAGAAACATAAGAGGGGATGGGATTGAAACCAGTATGAAATTAGCAAAGATGGCAACTCAACCTATATGATTGGCAATCCCATGAAATAGGTTCAAAGGGTAATAACGAGTCTTTGTTAGTTCTGCAAGCACAAAATATGTTGTCCCAATTACAGATGTGAAAAAGCGCTATGTTGTATATTATGAGAGGATGAGTCTAAAGGACTCTTAACGAATTCCATAGCTCTTATGAGTAGTGTATAAAGTACAATATACACTTGATGAAATAACCTATGTAAGTGTGAAGTTGGGCCGCTTCTATAAGATAGAGGTGCTATCTCTAGAGAACTTATGAAAGACCAAGCATTCGCACAGCCTATTTGCTCTAAACCACGTTGAATATAATGTGTACCTTGGTGTAATACGATATGGTAAAATCCCTATTCCACTATTGCGCTTATTTGGTTTAAGTAACTATATGTTTCACCAAATATTCTGTAGATTGAATTTTATCTATCAAGTATTAGTTCAAGTCCAAAAGAGACCAATTGTATGCATTATATGTCAAACTTGAGATATCCAGAAAATTTTTATTCCAAACCACTTTTGAAAGTTATGGGGGATTATTGGAAAAACTTGTGTTTTACCAGCTTACTTTCAAAAGAACAATATCCCACATGGGAAACTTTGAAAGAGTTTATTTGGTTTAAATTAAAATGTTCCTTATGGGCTTGTAAAATTGTGAGAGAATCAATGTAGGCTCTCACGAACATGAGAGAAATTTCCCATAGCCGTTTCTTGTGCTAATTGTCTGATTCCCCCTTGCATGGGCGAAGCCTACGCTCAGGAACTTTTTATATTATTTTTATGGAGGAAATATTTTCATTTTGCAGAAATATTTATTATTACTTTTGAAACGCCTTACCTTGAACTAGAGGAATTTGAATACACTTAAATTTGTAATAGGTTTTGTGCTTTAATGCTCAACAACTATTTTTCCTAACAGCTATTTTCCCAACAGCTATATTTGCTTTAATGTTAAAAATGTTTGCCATTACTGTTGTTTTGCAATAACTATTTTTCCTTGCCTATAAATACAATGCTTGTACTTTCTGTTTGATATATTGAAAAACTTTCTCAACCTCTAATTCTGGACATATTACACTTCAATTCATGTTACCATCTCTTCTTGAGGTGAAGAATTTGTTCAATGTTGGAAGGAACTACCAAGTATCCTTTGAGGACAATGCCTAGCACAGATATGCTCACCTATCATCAACTTTCTTTTTCTTTATTAAAGCTTGAGAATTTGCTTTGTTCGCCAATTTCAGCTGCCCATCCCAACAGGAATAGTAAAGAAATAAGAAAATCAATTATAGGCTATTTTTTATGGGAACTTCACTAATATCTTGGAAAGTAAAAAGGCAAAATACAATATCTCGCAACTCATCTGAAGTTGAATATAGAGGCCAGTATAGCTGTAGAACTTCAATGGACTATATATTTATTTAAGATTTAAAGATCGTTCATCCAAATCCAGCATTGCATACTTGTGATAACATTTCAGCCATTCATATTGCAAACATCTCAATGTTTCATTAGAGGACGAAACAATTAGACATTGATTGTCACTTCATTCGAGCAAAAATAAAAAATGGAGTCTTCCATTCAATGTTAATTTCTTCCCAGTATCAAGATGCAGATATGTTTACCAAGGCATAGACTTCTCCAGCATTCAACAAAAAAATAGCAAGATTAAAGCTTATTTCAATTGGTTGACTTACATCTTGTAGGGGGATATTAGATTTATAAGGTATAAGTTGGGTTTAGTTTGTATGCATATAAAAAAGCCTATTAACAAAAGTCTAAATACTTATCAATTGTAATACTAGCCGTTAGGAAGGTTAGAAAATATATTTCATCTTAATTAGTTGGCCGAATGCATCAACAGCTCTTTCTCCTTTCACCAATCCACCTACTGCCCACTGCCCCTCTATCCTTTCAAAAGGACCCCATAGCTCCATATCCTTTCAAAAAGTGCACCTCTTGGCTCCCTCCGTCCGACATGATGACATGGCATGCGTTGAGTAGCCTAGTGAGTGTTGACATTTTCTTCATCTACTTCCTTCGATTTTTTTGCAAAATTTTTGGATTTTTCTTTACGAATTCTTTATTTCACCAAAATGATGAGATTTTTAGCAATTCTTTAGTTAAATATTCTTCATTTTTTACCAAAGGATTTTTAGAAGAAAAGTTTATTAAGTTTTGTGAAGCTTTGTAGATTTTTGTATTTTTCGGGAAAATACATGAATTTTCACGAAAAAGTCATGAATTTCCCGGAAAACTCATCATTTTCTGAAAAAATTTCAACTCATTTCTTTCATTTTCTTTTTCATATGCTTTCTTTTTCTCATAATAAAACCAAAAATAAAAGAAATCAAATGACATTTATATTAACTTTTCGAAATCTATACATGTTTGATGATGAAACTGATGTTTTGATTTGGTTCTGAGGAAAAAGGTGGATTGATGAAGAAGATGATAGAAATGCAAATTTGAAAATTTTAAGGGTTAGAATAGAATTATTCTGGGGACTTTTTTTGTAACTTTTAGCCATAATGCCACGTGTCGGGCTATTACTGGGTTAACTTTTCAATGTTTTACTAATATACGAGCGTGTGTATCTCACTTTCCTAGCTAAGAGTGGTTTAGTCCGATTGAGTGAGTTGGAAGGTGCACTTTTTCAAAAGAGAGGGAGTTATAGTGTCCTTTGAAAAAATATGGTGGTAGTAAGTGGATCGGAGAAAGGTAAGGGAGCTATCGATGCATTTGGCCTAATTAGTTTGTTATAATATAGTTAGCAGCTCTTTCTCTTCTTCATTACGATTTTCTTCTTTGAAACTCAAGTTCTTTAATGGAATTAGTTTTTGTTTTCTCTCGTTTGTTCGTTTAATCATACAATTTGACTCTTCAACTGAGGTCACGTGTCAACCTATTATTGATATGACTTTTTCACATTTTGGTATGCGGTGTGCACATACCACGCGGCCCACATTGAGTTCAAATACAATTATGTGAGCGAAATCATAGATGCAACATTTTTAATTTAATTGTCCAGAATAAGAAATTTTCAGTTTTTGTTATTTTTTTAAACTATTCTGGTTGTTTTCATGTTATTTTTCTTTGATATGAAGCTTTCATACCGGTTTTAAATATGGTATAAATTTTTTATAATTCTGCTATGTTTAACATTTTTATGCATTTTATGTGCATTGATACTTTTTAAATACATTCGTTTCACATTTGAGAAATATATATATACATATATACATACATATATATGTATATATGTATAAATATATATGTATATGTATATATATGTATGTATGTATGTATGTATGTATGTATGTATGTATGTATTAGATGGATATTGACTAATTGCAATTAAATTCTTAAACTCTTAATTATTTGTAATTAAATCTTAAAAATCTATAACTTTTCAATTTAATCCAAATAACTAAATTTGATCAGATCCTTTGACCCGATTGACCCGCTCATTAGCGGATCGGGTATTTTCAACAGTCGTGGTAGGCACTGTTCTTAAAAGAAAACTTGGTAGTTCTCCCAGAATTAAACGACTTCTTTACTCTCGATTCGAAAGTGATAAGAAGAATAGAAATGCAATACAAACCCAGAAAAGATAAATAAGGATAAGAATATTTGTCTCTTTATTTTTAATCAACTCATAACAAAATTAACATACTCGTTTGGTAAACCACGAAAATTAGTAAGATTATAATATACAAATTAGTTATCTGTTAAACTCAGAAACAAGGCCATGCCCCCCGTACATATGGGTGGAAAAAGTGGCTGTTCAGAATTAATTAAAATAGCTATTATAATTCAAATAGCTATTATATTTCAATATCATTAAAATACTTTAAGAATAATTAGCCATTTATTAAAGATAGAAATTGTAGGATCTATTACTAAATTAATACCACAAACGGGCTGATCATTAACACATCTCTTGAAAACTTTCAAATTAGCTAATAGAAAGGCTTTAAATATATTTTTTTTTCGGACATATCATATAAAACGTAACTATGACTCATAAGAATATAAATATTAATTATTAATTATAATAAACAAAAATATTTAACCAACCGCTTGATCAAAATATCAAAATATATTCTTGTGTAATAACAAAGATAATTTTCCAACACACTTAAATGGAGACATAGTCTCACCTCTCAGTGAGAAGGGTCTTACTAATTAATTTGGTTTCGTGACAATGCTGCATTTTGGCAACCTTTTATTGGTGTATTGTTTTTCCTACATGTGTTTGTGTGTTTTTCATTTTTTTTTTCTATTATCTGGTTGTAAAGCTCTTATGGAAATGCATAGTCATTGTTTAAATATTAAAATGTAGTTATCAGGAAAAAAGTGAGTTTGAAGATAAAACTTTTCTCCTTTTTTTTTTTAATTTTTGTTTGATAACGTGGCTTTAATTAGTTGCAACCTTTCCAACTGAATACAGTTGGTGATTTATATATAACATAATTGTGAGCTTCCTACTAAGGTCCATGTCGACATTATGGAATTCGATGTGGCAGACATCATGTCTTCCTTTTAAAATTTACACTTTATGAAAAATAATCATCCACAATAATCATAAATGTTTGTACTTTGAAAAAACAAGAGAAATATGTAGTGTTATTTGTCACCTAAATCTATAACTAGAAAGAAAAAAATAATTAATATTATAGTGATTTTAATCCGATTAATTAATGAAAGATTGTGTGGATTTTTTCTTGAAACTTACAATCATATTGCACATATCAAATTATTTTTCAAATGATATTTGAGAATCGGGTTTCTTGCATGTTCTTTTCTTTCTTCACCATGTCTGTTTTTGTTCTTGATCTTTTACGCTTAAAAGCCATATTATCTCTATAAAATCTGTCCTAAAATCAGAAAGAGCTCTCAAAATCGGAATAAGTTTCCTTAATTTGGATCTTCCTTGTGAGTGGTAGGTAAACATCCATGTACGATGTTAGAATTGTTTCATCAATATAAGGAGACTTTCATGTTAATAGCCAATAATATAGTATTTCAACAGTAAGTAGGGACGACCAACCAGCATCCATAGCAAACAGAAGCCAAAAATTAAATTTTTTTAGCTTAAAGAAAATTGGGAAATATACAACCTATTACAAGATTAGGGCCAAAACTTTAACTTAATACGGCAAAAGAGGAAGCCTAATTTTAGAAACATTTGTTTTCCCTTTTTCTTTATTACGAACCTCTTTTATTCGTTTCTCCCAAATTTCTTAACCTACGATTTCATCTACTTCATTCACAAATTCATCTTATATTCATGCAAACCGTCTCTTGGTCTTCTCTTCCTCTCTGCGTCCTTTTTTCAAAGTTTTGTAAACCTAAAATTTCATCTTTTATACTAACTCACCCTATTGTCATGCAAACCGTTTCTTTTGCTAGATTTTTCTTCGCGATTCAACTCTTATGGAATTTAGTTTTGTCAAACAGATTTTCTTCTGATTCGATCGCAACCTCCAAATAGTTTCAATCACCACTCTTTCTCCTCCAATCACGATCTGCACTTTTAAGTTGTCTCCTTTTTTTTTTGCTCTTTTTTATTTGAGATCTGCTTCTTGACTTGACTTGTTTTTTAATGTGTTTTAATCCCTTCTTAGATCTAATTGCATGTTATACGGATTATTGTGTTTCTATCTTTGGTCTTGCGCCTTTGTGTTTTTTTTATTGATTTTGATTTTTGTATCTAGAATTTGTGTTCATCTGGTTATATAGTTTGATGACTCTATTTCGTTCAGATTTGACCAAGTCATTGGTCTAAATCAATTTTCTAATAAGTTAATTTGATAAATATTGGTTCTTTTGATTTGTGGTATTTTGTGATTCGATATTTGAAATCTTTAGATTTCACATGTTTCTCTCAATTCGAACTATTTTTGTTGCACAATTTTGATTGGAAAATCTTCTAATACTAGGTATAAGGCTTACAAATGATGGAATAAGATCGTGTATACAAGGTATAAGAGTGTGATAAAAATATCCAAAAACCTTTTTATGAAAGTCTTATACATATAATATAAGAGCTTATCAGATATCTTATACCAGCTTGTATCGGGTATGAGACCATCGAACGATGGTTTTGCGAGCATATTAAAAGTAATTTGCAAGAAATCAAAATGAAGAAGAAAGCAAAAGAGAGGGTTGGAGATATAACCGATATTGTAATACAAAAATATCCAATTTAGTTGATTAATGAACTACTAATCTATACGGAAAAAATTTCCTTTTTTACCGTGTTTACATAATTACACCAAGAAATTTCGAATTCAGGGAAACAAAAATTAGAGTCCAGCCTAGATCGTATTGGTAACATTGCCCAATGAAGATATTTCAATATGGTATCATTGATGCTCAAATATTTCACGATAAATTTTGAAAAAATATATTGTTATCGAGCCCATTATGAAAATAAGGACAATATTAAAATATTTGTGGTAACAATGACTATAAAGTCATAACTAAAATTCTATTTTCATATTATATACGAAATCTATTATATATTCTACATAATTTAATATTGGAGATTATTTGTATGCTAATATTTTGATATCAAATATTTTTTTGGAAGAAAAATATTCCCTAAGCTCATAATCAAAAAATAATGAAACCACGTGTCATTATGCATTTAAATATTAATGTTAGAGAAGTCTTTCAGTCTAGGTTTTGAACCTCACCCTCCCTAGTGATGAATGCTTGGAAACTACAGGACAAATTTAAGTCTTTTTTGTAAAATTACAAATTTGATATTTGTGCGTCTAGAAATTATACATATGCCTATTATGTGATGGAGTTATGTAAATTTCTACTTTAAGAAGAATATTAAAAGAAAACAAGTAAATAATCTTTTGGTATTAAAGTTTGAAATGGTTTGCGATATCGATAAGAAAGTGGGTTTTTACCCCTTTTCATTTTAACTGGTGTTATTGGGGGCCAAATACATCCGTTCATACTTTTTTTACATTTGAAGTAAATGTATTTTTAGCAGTGTTTTAAAACGTAGCCAAGGTGACCCACTTAGATGGGGTTTTTGAAACACCATTATGATCTCATATAATTAGATGGTGCTAGACGATTTAAGACAGTTAAAGTGCAGAGTTTTGCCAAAATCCCAGAAAAATGTTGTTAAAGACCATAAAATAGTTGCAAAAGTAAAAAAAAAATGTTGTTACATGAATTTCTAAATTTATTAAAAATTTATGAGTTAATCAAATTTGTTAATTCTAATTCTAATTTATGTGTTCCTTTCATGATTTTGTTTTAGCATTTTGAGTTGATGAATTTAAGCACTTTTTTTCCGGTAGTGTATTAATAGATCGGTTCGCAAGTCGGGCTACCTTCCGGGTCCAATATCATAGGTTAAACTTGTATTTCTTTTGAGCTGGTCTGAATAGGTCCTGTAAAAGTTTGAAGTTTTATATATATATATCGAAATCTGTCCCGGACAATAATTTTATTGGTTTTTTACTCGACAGTTGTTTTTTCATATCTTTATATTTCCGATTTTGATTTTTTTTCCATTTCATTAAATTCTAAGTTAGACTTGTAAATGCAATATCAACATTGATTCATTGGTCACCCTATTAAATTAAAAACATAATTGAGTACTCTGGAAAGTAAAAACCCACCGAAAATAATTTCTATTCCCCAAACTTTTTGGAAGAAAAGTAAAAACCTTAAAAACAAAAGGGGCTATATCATTAAATGATATTCACCGTTTTGATTCCCTCCAGATGCATATTTTCATAGCATCAATGCACATAAATCCGTAACAAACAGTTCACATGAGTTAATTTAACAAAATCGAAACCATGTATAAGAGAAAAATGTAACAATGATAAGAGAAAAATGTAAGAATGATGTTAAGCTATGTCCGAACCCAACCCGGACCTATACTTATAATAGTGTAGGTCGGACCGGCTTTGAGTGGAGAGTTTTAGTAAAAAGTTCAACAAGGCCTAGTCTAAGCACGCTCGATGAACATGTATCAGTCCCAAATAGTATTAATGCAGCATTGGTATATTCACCAAAATTAACATTATATACTTGTTTTTCTTAAAATGTTCTAAACTTTTACTTATATTTTTTTAGGTATATGTTGGAAATACCAGATCCATCCGTGAAAGTGTCAATCGGATCTAAGGATCCAATGTAAACTAGGTAATTGAACTTTATTGGAAAATAAATAAGTTTAAGGATTTATTTGAATTTATATTTTTTACATGTACCAAAAGTACAACCTTTCCATTTTCATTCTTTATAATACATCGGTGAAAATAAATGAAAAATAAAGTTAATTAAATTTTTGCTTTTCTCTCCATCTTTTTTCTCTTCCGGGATTTTTATACGACAAAAAATCTCATTATCGATCTTCATTACTATCAAAGTTGTGAACAATAATTATTCTCCGATGCACCGTGTGACAATTCCGATTCAGGTTATTCAACGTACAAATCATCGCATCTTCGATCTTATGCATACGGAAAAAGGTTTACAATTCGATCAGTTCTTATTCCACTTCCGTCGGTTGTATCATCAACAAATTGTATATACACATTATATGTATTTTTACATATGCTTGATTGTTATATTCAAATCAAACCTAAGATGTCACAGCACCACAACAAAACCAAAATGGAGTGATAATTTGACCTCACGTTCCTTCTTCAATATTGGAGAAAAACCACTAGGGTTTGCTTCTCGTACAATTAAAGAGCATTTTGATAAGATGAATTTCTCTATTTAAGCATTGATTGATTTACGTATTTTTTTTTAAAAAACTTGGAAAATCAGTTTCGTTGTAAAAGCGCATATGCTGTCTTCATCATAAGACCTTGAGATATCAGCACATTAGTCAATTTATATGCAGAAAAAGAAATCGTAAATAGCTATACTAGGAAATCATCAGTTATATTCAGCACATAAAACTTAGAAGGCACAAGATAGTTGAAAATTGAAAATGAAATATTTAGCATGCAAAAAAGAAATTCGTGAGTCTATCTAAACATTCAATTATTGCTATTAATCTGTCCTCCGGCAATGGCGATTCTTGATATTTTGGGCATGTGACCCTGGCGATGTTGGGAAAAAGGAAAGCTACTTTACAGAACAATTCCTGCTAATGAACAAAAAATGAGAAAAACAAACTATGAAGTTCAACAAACTAGTTGTTTTATTTGAAAAATTTTTACAACTCCACAACTTTATTTTACGCTAGCCTAAACCAACAAGTTTAAAGAAGTTATTGTTCGACCAGTGCTTCACATTCACTTTAGTTACTACATACATGTTTAGATGAATAATCGAAAATTCAAAGCTAGCTTAGTTTGTAATAATTTTATATGCATTTGGTCACCCTGGTGCTGAAGTATAGTATAGAGCAATTCAAACAGCATCCTCTGCAACACATTTTCACCACATCACTAAATTTTGGTCAAATGCATTATTACCCTCCTCAACTTGGTACAAATAATCGAATGTCACCCTCAACTCTTTCAATTTGGTAAAAACGAACTACTTAATCCCTTATGCTGACATGGCAGATGATTTGACAGATAATGAAAAGTCAAACAAGTGTTTTATTTTTAACTTTACTTTTCATCCATCACAACTATTGATATGGACTCACCATTCATCACAGCCGTTGATTTAATTTCCAAGTTTCATTGTATTTTTCTTTTCCTCTTTTCACTTTCATGTCTTCACTCTTCACCAACCAAATTTCAACCAGCGTACTCGACGGTAGCCTAATCACCATGGCGTTCTCGATTCGTTTCACTACTTTTGTTTCCAACGACGGTATCGAGAATGACTCCACCATATTGTTATCTCCTCTCTTTCTTTCTCCATCTTCCAGCGTTGAAGATAATGAGTTTTTTAAAGTTTAATAACATGTTGCCTTTTAGATAGCTAATTGATTCCGATTTGCTTGATTTTTAATGGGTTATTGAATTTATAAATAAAATTTTGGGTTGTTTTAACATTGTTGTTTGAGATGCAAACGTAAATACTTGAATATTAACAGATGTAATTCCTCTGTTTCCGGTAGAAGTTTCCATATTCTCTCTTGCAGATAGCAATTGCTTGATGCAATATCGAATTTCTTACTTTCGATTATCTTTGATTACTTGAATCCATGACTCTTGCTAGAATTTGATTTGATCATGTTGGTTTTCGATTTGTTTGATCATATTCTTGTTCAAATTGTGGATGTCGTTTGGCTTGCAAATGGCATAGCAATCTAACTTGTTGAAGGTCCAAATTAAAATGAAGAAAAGAAGAGAATGGAGTTCAAATTGAATTGATGACACATTTTATAACCTTGTTTGTTTGATTTGTCAAAAATTAATGATGTGACGCAATAATATATCACTCTCATAAGTGAGAATAGTTTGGTCAGTTCGAGAAGGTTAATCAGTTCACTTTTATCAAGTTTAGAGAGATAATTGAAATTGGACTTTTTCTAAGTTAAGGGTGACATCCTATTATTGGTGCTAAGTTAAGAGGGGGTAATGATGCATTTAACGGACAATAAAAAGATCAGAAACTCCTTAAACCATTTCAAAAACCTTCCAAATATGATATGATTCCATGACAACAAAAGAAATTTCCAAACAAGCTGGACCCATAGGCAGAAAAAATTGACTAATGTGAAACGAAAGTCTTACAATGATCCAAGGAATTAATTTCACTAGCACTTGTTAGATGGTACGCCAGTAGTTCTCTCCAAATCCATTTTGCAATTTTCTCTCAGTTCCTTCAATGCAACATAACCTGCTTGCTGCAAACCAGTTTGGAAATGTTACAAAAGACACTTAGGCTGACTTTGAAAAGTAATAAATTAAATTAACTGTTGATTAAAACTTCCATAGGACTCTAAACTGTCCCACCTACAGTTGAGGGGCAATTTCAATAGCAAAAGGGTTTGGTTGGAATTGATGTCACGGACTCATCGTTGTGTTTTAAAAAGTTCTACTCACAAATTTTTCATAAAATAACATATTTGACATTGGACAAATGATTTTGACACCTAAAAACAAGTCCAACCATTTTCTATTCCCCTAACTTTATTTTATAGGATCTATGGTGTTTTTGCTTCAACAATCTTTCCTATTTTTTATACCCCATTTCAAATTTTCATAAAATAATATTATTTTATCATTACTATATTAATTTTTTTACATCAAATCTATTCTCAATAACAAAAAAGTATCGAACACATTAAAACTAAATCAAAAATAAAAAAATATATTAATCATTCCCCATTTAAGTTCCCCGTATACTGAGAACCTCATCTTGAGGATATACCTTTAGAGGAATTATTGGAGTTCGTCATTCTTTATATTCATTTCCTATTTTGGAGAATTCTCCAAAATAGGAAATGATAAAGTCCAACCATTCCCATATAGTATATTCCCAAAATGAGGTTCCCCATATATGAGGAACCTCAAAATGGGAAATAATTATTACATATTTTTAATTTTTGTTTATTTTAATTTGTTTGATACTTTTTTTGTTATTAATAATATATTTGATGTAAAAAAATTAATATAATAATGATAAAGTAATATTACTTTATGGGAAGATGTTTGGAGTAAAAACATTGTAGATCCTACAAAATGGAGTTTGAGAAATTGAAAATGATTGGACTTGCTCTTAGACTTGCCTTAAAAGCAAGTCCAACCATTTTCCCCATTTTTTCACTCCTCGAACATCATTTTACAGAATCTGCAATATTTTCTTTAATCATCTTCCCCATTTTCAATTCTTCAAATCAAATTCATTTTAAAATATTTTATTATTAAACTAAAAAAAGTATAACAAAATAAAAAAACAAAAAGTAATATTATTTTATTAAATTCCTCAAAAAGTAATATTATTTTATTCAATTCTCCATAATGAGAAATAAATCATTTCTCGTATTTAGGAAACCTCATTTTGAAATATTGCCACATGGAAAATGGTTGGACTTAACCATTTCCCGAATTCATTCCCCGTTTTGAAAAATTTTTTAAAATGAGGAATCATTGTACATGTTCTAATACTAATTAATTAGTATTTATTTGTTATTAATTTCCGAAGCTTTTAAGGACACCAGCCTAAGAAAGTTTAAAATAGAACTTTTAAAAAGAGCAGCTTGAGAAATCAATCCAAACTGACCCAAAATGGTTCAACCATGCCATTACAGCCAAAACAATGAACAAAAGTCATGTTCTTTTGGTCAACAAGAGGAAGGGGGTATTTCTCAAAACTTCTCATTTTTAACTTTTAACATAAAAGTGTCTTTTAAGGAAATTTTAACTTATAAATCAGACAGTGAAGTGTTTCTGATAACTTTTTTTTAACTTAAAAGTTAAAAATAAGACAGAAGTTAAAAGTAATTCAGACTTACTTCTTAAAAAAGTTACTTATAAGTCAGAAGTGACTTTTTGAAAAATTTTGAGAAACCCTCCGAAATAAAGTTAGAGGCAACAGGTTTTAAGTTTCAACAATGAGCAGTTTGTGCAATTTAACAGAAAAACGCATCAATTACACTCACAAGCTGGTTGCTTTCATGAAGGAATATATCCTCCATGCGATCAAAGAGAGACTTCCACTGAGTAGTGAGGTCAGATTCTAAATTTGAGGATTTGTTGAGGTTTCCTGAGGATTGAATTTCAGTCTGCTTTCCCTTTGTGTATTTATTAGCCAACGTGCTTGCTTCTTTTTGACTCTTCTTTAGTGCTACGAAGAAGAAAACATAGCATATTATCGAAAACAAACCAGATAAGTAACAGAGTTGATATGCCACATAAAAACTGAACTGGGAAAAACAGTTAGTTATATGTTCTGCACAAACTTACCAGCTAATCTTCCTTTAATGTCTTGGTAATGGAGGTCAGACCAAATATGAGCAGCTGGTTGAGAAATTGAAAATGTTGCAAAATGTCATTTAAAATAATGCAAAGGGTAAAAAAATCAATACGGCAAATCAAATACCAAAAGCAGCAGTTTCATGGTTACCTTTCATGCAAAATGAACAATTGCAAGCTTTAAGTAAGTCAGCACTTGCACCAAAATTAGCAGATCCATCGCCCTTAAGTGCATTGCATCTATCCAATGATTTAGAAACCAGTGACTTGGGCAACTTGGACCCATCAACAACAGACTCGCACAAATTACTAGCCAATCTTTCAAAGCCAAGATCTTTCTCAACACTTGAACAGACATTAATTGCCTGAATTATTCGCTGAACCCCGTCACTATCTTTCTTCTCGGACCAAAAGCTAGCTGGCATTGAGCCAGTAGATGCACAACTATCCCTTGATCCATCCCCAACTTCATCAGCACTCTTGGTTACTGCATCTCTCTTAATGAAATTGTTGCGGCTATTCAACAGGTTAGGTGCTTCCTCATTTGCACTGGGTTTACTTGAGATGATAGAAACAATATTACCCCGTGAGATATCAAGCTCATTGTCGGTATCAGTTGCTGATGAATCAGACGCTTGATTATCTCCCCCCACCCTTAAACCCTTCTCATCACCGTCATTATGCGCAGTTTTAGTATTACTAGATTGTCTACCCAAATGAACATTCTCATCATCGCTGGTTACAGCAATTTTACGACGCCTAATTTCAGATTGAGGCCCTAAATCATCTGAAACGGCAGAGAAATCTCTTTTACCAGCCCGGTTGGTTAGATCTCCCAAAGCCACACGCTTCATAGTTACCTCTTCAGTGAAATTATCCTCACTCGTCATCTGCTAACAAGTCTAACAATATCCTATTTCACATCCGCCTTTAAAACTCAGCCCAAAAAAACAGCCTAAATCATCAAATTGGAAAGCCTAATTCGCTAATTAGTCAATCTCAACAAGAACTTGGATCCGCAGCCCTAAAAGAACTACACATTCAGGAAAAAAACACAACAAAAATATGGAATTGGTAACAGATTTAGGATAATTAGATCGAAACAACTGATTCAATTAACCTAGACAAAAAGAACAAAAACCAGGTAGTTCAGAATGAACAGATTTATGCAACTAAGAAAAAGAAAATCTAAAAAACAAAATTCAAATTGGCGTGGATGCCATGAAAATTCGGTAATCAGAAAGAGGAACTGACCTTAAAGAGACAAATCGGTAATGAAAGAGAGACGAAGGAGAATCATTTGACTGAATTCAAAAATAATGTAAGAGGCGGGAGCCATGGGTTTTGGCAAATAAGAGCGGGCCTTCTTTTTTCAGTTTATTTCCATTCCTCACTTTTTATTTTCAGATTACAAACTCTCACTTATTGCAAGCACTTGTACCCAAAAAAATCATTGCTCATAATGAAAATTTGGGCATGAAAAATTACTTATAGAATATAGACTAATATTACTTTTTTGTAATTATTAATAATACAAATTTTCAAAAAATAAAAAAATTCATAATTTATTATTATAATAAGAACTTTAAAATATCCTATAGACTTTTGCTGAAGCTGGTGAAAAAGTTTTTTGTCGCAGTTTGGGTAAACAGAATTTGGATGGAAAATGTGATGTATATGGGAGTTGGGGTATTATTCATGATATATTTATAATTACGGAGATCTAAGCAAAATTATATATTAAAATTGTATAATTAGTTAAAACAATTTTTTTTATTCTCTAAATTGAAATTGAAAGAAATTAATATTATTAATCGTAAAGAGTTGGTTTGGATCCCACGTTTATTTTAGGCTTTGGAATATTAAAAATAAAGAAAAGACGTGTGCAATTTCGTCAAGCTCACAAATTTAACATATTGAGAGCAGAAAATGTTGTTGTATTTTTTTTAAAAAAAAAGAGGAGTGATAGTTTTGCATAAAAATAAATGCCCACGACAAACCACCAAACAGTGGATTTATGCCGACCTCTCCATCCTAATACGAAGAATAAAAGTGAGTTCGTTAGTTTGAGGCGAAAAAAATTTAGGTCATGTTTTTTTCAACTATAATTCAATTAAGTTAAGTTAAGTTAAGTTAAGTTAAATTCAGTTCAGATCAGTTCAGTTAAGTTCAGCTATATGTAGTTTTAAATTTACACTGGAATAAATTCAGTTCAGTTCAGTTCAGTTCAGCTTTCAAAAGTTGAAAAGAACAAGATCTTGTAAGCAAAGTGATGTCCTTCAAGAATTGACTTTCCGCTTGTCGAGTCTTCAAAGGTCCTGCAAAGCAAATCCTCGGCCAGAAGTGTTTCCGGCGAAGATCCTCCGACGATCTAGTCAGTGGTCAAAGTAAAGGGGTCTTAGTAAAGTTCTTTTATGATTACGTACCCTTTTTCCGTTAGAGACTTGCCATTTATAGGATTTTTGTGTAGTGATGTCATTCGGGACCTATCTGTAAGAGGTACACGTGTGGCCCGCCGCTTGGGGGTTTTGTCCGCCGTCGGAGTATTAAATGATTCATCTCTGCCAGTTGGTAACGCCGAAGGTTATTTAATTTGGTTCTATACCTCGGCGAGATGTCGTGCTGACATGGTCTCGGCACGTAGTGGTGCCGAGGTATACATTTGTTTGGCCCGTGGTTTTTGGATCTCCTAATGAGCTTGAGGCCTTAATGGGCCTTGATATCAACCGACGTGTATGATCAGCTAACTAGATGTGTCTGTAACATCTCACCATGTTTACTTGTGTGTGTGTGTGTGTAGTGTACCAATGCCTCTAGGAGGGCGGTTAGGCCATTCAGGGCCTAGGCGGATTTGTGTTTTTCAATTTTTTTATTATTTTTTAATAAATGAAAATAATTAATTGAACTAAAATTTAATGTGTACATTTAAATCTGAAGAACTTATTGGTCTAGTTTAGTACTTTAGTTGATCTGGGAACAAGTACTAATGCATTTATACTCTATTGGACAAAATCTGTGGTTTATGGTTTATCTCTTAAAATTATCATAAAGATGATTTCTGCCTTTTACAATTCCCCTGATGCCAGAATCAGTGGTTACACTTTTTTTAAGCTTGTGCATGAAGCATCTTATGAACTATAACTTAAAAGTTTCTTTTGTCAAATCCCCGTAACAGCTTTACCCTTAGCTCTTTTTGCCTGCATCAAAATTGTCACTCAGGCTTTTCACCATTTACACAGTGCTGCAATGTGGGTGGCATCTTTATCATTTTGCTATAAAAACCAGTACATTTAACAAGTTATTTTCTATGCAGAAATTTGCGACTTTGCGTCTACTCACTTTTGTTTAAGACTTTTAGCCATTGTCAAAATGTTACGTGCATGTTAAGTTTCTCTTGTTACGTTTTGTGTTGCTATTGCCTCTGCTTCTTTGTCCTATAACTTGCGATACTTACCTTACCAAAAACGTCTTGTAACTCAGCTTCTTTGTCCTGTAACTGTCGTGTAACCAGTTCACTGGAGTTGCATTTCTGTTATCCCTTAAGGATTTCACTCAATTTTCCCTGTTTTCTGATCAAAATGGCTGGTGCATTGCATTCATTTCTTGTGTAAATCATGTACTCTTGTTCATGACTTCTAACAGTACCAATGCTTTTAGGCCTGAAACCGAGGAGGAGAAATTATTGAAAGATGAGATAGAGCAATTAAAGAAGGAACACCAGACTTTGCAAGACACTAGTGAAGGTCAGCCCAATATTCAAGAAACAATATCTCAAAAAGAAAAGGAATTAGAACAAATCATCCGTGATTTGGATGACAAAGTTCGATTTGGGTCGAAAGCTGTCGAAAGGCCAGGTTCAGGGGCAGGCAGAGTTATTGAAAGGCCGGGTTCTGGGGCTGGCAGGGGCATTGAAAGGCCAGGTTCTGGTGCTGGCAGATCTGTTAGTTTCTCCGAAGGACCACCCTCTCAATCTGGATCATTCGATGAGAATAGAAGTATGGACTACATGGATAGGCCTCGATCGCGTGGTACACAAGAAATGTGGACAAGGCCTAGTGATGATAGAAGACCATTTCAAGGTGGCAGGGCTAAAGGTTTTTTGGGTAACTGTGACTTTGACAGGTAATAATTCTCTTCTATAATTATGTTCTCCATGTTTACTACTCTGGCAAGAGATGATAATAACTGTGCAACTCCTAACTCTTTGAACTTAGACATGGTGATCATAGGAGATGAAGACTAGGAATGTGGTTTATAAATATATAGTAACCATCTGTGGGGTATGAATTCAATTTCCTGAGATAAAAATTATAACAGTTCTAAGTACTATTCTAGTGAAGATAAGCTTGCTCATCAGTCTAACGGATTTATTTTCTTAAGTAATTGGTTTATGCTAGGGGAGTAACCTTCCTACCTAGTCTCAACTTATCCAAATTAACTAGAAGTCTAGAATATTGGGCTTGCTCATCTATATGAAAAAAGCTCGTATCTAGTTTCATAAACTGGTCTTAACCATAGAAGTCAAGGCGCACTCAAGATGCAAGGCCGCGCCTTGGGCTTTTTATCCGCTTAGGAGCGCTATAGGCGCAAAATTTAGCATAAAACCCCTGAAGGCTCAAGGGATCGCCTGAGATCCTAGGCGCGCCTTTGACTACTATGGTCTTAACTAGGATGGTAGTTCCTTCAAAGTCTCAAATTATTCCAAAAAAAACTAGAAATGTCAGTTCACAACAATAGAGTTGTTAATTTGAGGTGGTTGGTTCCATAGTTTCAAATCCATATTTCGTAATTTTTAAGCAGCTTCGTTTAGTAAACTGACAGGCATGGTTCAAGGTGAAAATGAGTATTAACTGACAGAGAATCACTAGGACTTTGTTTCATTTTTAGTTTGCCGTTTAGATATCTCATAAAACATGGAGAACTAGTTCATCAGGTTTAGGTATGGTTTTGGTTCTGCAGGAATCTCTAGACAAGCTGGATTAGAATTTTCCAACAAATAATCCTAGTTGCTTACTTCTTTATTTCCATTTGATAGAAGCCTTAGGAAAAGGATTTTGTTTCCACCGAGCATGTCTATTGTAAACCAAAGTCATCGTTTACTACTTGATTTTGCTTTTAAGCATGGTTTATATTTTTTTGAAGAAATAAGCATGGTTTGTATACATATGTTTTACAACATTATGCACACTCTTGTTTGTTTGAAAACCCATGTAGTAGTAGTAGTAGTAGTTGCAAGGAAATTCAGTGAAAATTCCGCAAGTATTTCAGTAACAAAGGAAAAAAGATGATTCCTGATGTGAATGGTGTATTTGGTAGGCCAAGGTCGAGGGAAAGATGGTGAGAAAGAGATGGTGTAGATTCCTGAAATTCTCTTCAGCTTCTGACAACAACCTGATTCAAATAATATTTTGCCTCAACTGTTTTTTGTTATTTTTGGTCAATTGTTCTCTTGTTTTTGCTCTGGGAATTAGAGCATGGATTATTGAGCAGTAGAGTTGGAAGCATCAATCTATTGTTACATTTTTAATGAATATTATTGGACTTTAGCTGGAAATTTTTTTGTCATCATCACATCTTGACTTTGCTTTTGTACAAACGGCGAATATTTGTTCGGAGCAGTTGCATTTAAGGCTCGTCTCCCTCCTCTGCAAAAATGTATTTAATTGATGCTTTTTTTTTTTACATACTCCATTTGCGCTGTCAATTGGACGATTTCTAGGTTCGTACCCAGGAATCATACAAGGCAAGAAAGAGTGGTCCACTCTACTCGTGTCTTGTGTTACTAGTTAGCTGTTACGATATATTTTCGAAGTAAAATATATAAAATTGGAGTTTTAAATTAGGATTATTGAAGTTTCTCTTTTTAATGTTGTATCATATTACAGCAATAAAAATATATCAATATGACAAACGGTTTTACTTTTTAGCATTGCATGACTATTGTTGGACCATTGATTGGAAATAATGTAGATGTGATCTGATATAATCATCAAAACTGGAACGCATGAAGATTTTTATTATTTTAGGAAATAGAAAACAATTTTTCTTAAAGAAAAAATGAATTTGTTTAGCCAAAGTTTATGCCTATTCCATACTTGGATTAGTTTAAAGGACGCAATCGTGGGAGAAGGTAAGGCTCGGGAGCAAGGGGTTGAGAATGACAGATGAAATGAAATGAATGTATGATAAATTAAAATATGAGTACTTAATTTCAATGTTATCAATACCGTACCGGATATCATACCGGTGAAGTTATTGGTTACGTGGTATTCGAAAATTAAATTTTTTAAAATTATTTATTTAAACTATAAATATACACATAATTTTATTAAATACAAACGGTCATTTTTTAATAATGGAAAATTTTATAATTTTTAAATCTCATTTCAAAATGTTTTTAGTTCAAAATAATAAACATATGAAAGAGAATACAAATTTAAATAATATCTAACGTTTTTAATACTTCCCAATCTAACAAAAATCCTTTTTTAGTAATAATTAATAA
>CATIWQ010080629.1:0-17034 GCA_949673415.1 Euphorbia schlechtendalii | reverse complement strand
ATTAAGTGTGTTTAAAGTGTTAGGAAACTATAGCCATAATACTTTGAAATTGATCAATAAAGGATGAGGGTATTAAAGAAAAATCAAAAGAAAGAGAGGATAACCAATGAGTTATGCAAAAGGTGGGGAATGGTACGGAGCCGAAACTGCAACCATTCATTGAGTGAAAAAAAAAGAAAGCATAACACTAAAAATGGGTGCAAAGTACAAAGTATTTCAAAAACATATGCTTAAAAGAAAAAAAATGAGAGAGTGGTATGGAGCATAAAATGCAACCACTGAAAAAAGGGGACTGGTATAGAGCATACAATGCAACCACTGAGAGTGTTTTAGCATCCTAGGTTACCTAAAAAAGCCTTGAGAGAAATTAATCAAAGAGTGCTTTCTATGTCCTTTATACTTTATACTATGCTTAAGAGAAGGTAATATTCGAGTATGCAGCTAACGCTTATAAGAAGATGCGATTCGGTTGACTCTCCATTAAGAACAAAGTATGCAACTAAACTATATAAATTGTACATTACTAATTTGTGGGAAATTTTGAACTTCTACTTGAAATCTTTTGCAACGTGGAATGTGGTACTCACCGCAATAGTCTTTTTCCAAATGAGGTACGAACTTGTTTACCAATTTATATACTTCTGTTGAATTTACCTTAATGACAAGGCAAAAGTTAAGTGTCGGGGTATGATAAGTGTATAATTACACTTACTTTCATATTAATTTTATACACTAAACACTATAATTTAAGTCATTTTTATACTTCATATAAAAGATTTCACGTGGTATGTAGTTGTTTTTGATGCAAATGAAGATACTAGGTAAATCTTGGGAGTAAAATGATCAGAAGTGGAATTCTATGAAAAAAGAGTGAAAAAGGTGCAAAAAGATGCGTGGAACTTAAAGATTTTGCTTAGGATCGAAGCTGTCAAAGATCGGTGAAGTCATAAGGAGAATTCTGAAGAAAAATGAAATTCACGATCGTGACCTATTCTTCTTCAGAACAAAATTCTACCAATCAAAGATTCATGGTCATGACTTGTATATTGCGGTCTCGACTTGGACGGTTTTCTGGTTTTATCTTCTCAACTACCAACTGCCAGATAAGCATGATTAACTGCCATCAACCGCCATCAACTACCAATGAATAAACACCTATCTAAAGTCAACCAATCATGAAAAGGTGCCTATCCATTGTGGATTAGATTGAAGCTTCTCAACCAATCACAATGAAGTGATGCAATCATTCACCAATGGACGCGACCCTTCGTATAGATAGACGCAACCATCGAACTCTATAAATAGGGCTCCAAACCTAACAATTTCATGGAGCATTCAATCAGCAGGGGGTGCATGAGTGAAATATAGTGTGTGTATAGATAGAGAATTCGCTAGGTTAATAAGTGTTAGCGAGAAAATGTTTAAGTCATTCGAATCCTTGTTCGATCACTAGATTTCTCTATATTCTCGAGAGATTATTGTATAAGTGTACTTGCAAATCACTTATCAATAAAAGTTTTCTTTCTTCAATATTCATTTGTTCGATATTCGCAAAGAATAGCATCCTAGCGGAGGTTCTATACGGGCCAAGACCGAATTCAAAGCAAACATAGGAATTGCTAGAATTGACGACTCCCATTAAAGAGTGGATACGGTTTGATCAACTTTAGCTTTCACTTGCATACCTTACAACTTTGCTTTTCTTTCTACTTATACTTTCTATTTCAAAGTTTATGATATGTCTACGTGTCATAATGCGTATATCGTGTTAAGTCTTTTATATTAATCAAGTTATATGCATTGGAGTTAATTTTAAGAATAGTTTCAGGGTTAACAATATTGTGTATAATCATTGGATCTGTGATATAACACTTTTTAGTGAGCCAACATTTTTGAAATGGTAACTTGCTAAATATGGCTACGTGAGAGCGACCCGTACTAAGCATAGTATTGACGTTGTCTAGGTTTATATAATTATCTTAATTTGTTTACGCTAGGTTTAGAAAAGTTATTTCATGTGTTTCTTTGCAGCGAATAATTGAACATCTGAGTATTTTGAACCGAGTCTATTAGATTAGTTTAGTGAATCATAACATCTTTGTTGAACTTGCATGTTTTCTCTGCTATCCTTATTTCGTAGGGAAAATCTATATATTTAGATTCTCTAATCTTTCATATCTATATTTACTCATTCTTCATTCTAACCCTCCTATCCAAAATATCAATACATTTTATTCTCTTTATTCTTTTTCCCTGATTGATCTTTAGAGCTGGTCCTTCCCTGTGGGATCGATATCTTTTAAAACTACATCACAACTGTATACTTGTAGTTATCATCATTTTTCTATTTGATAAGAGGTACTGACAACACCTATACTTTACGTGAACAAGTTTTTGGAACCATTAAATATAGCCAAACTCTTTGCGAAAAAAGTTATTAAACTTATCAGTAGAAAAGTGGTGAAAAAATTTCTTTCTACTTTTCATGCAATTGGGGATTCATTCAAAGTGTTTGAGTTTTGGCATGAAGGCAAAGAATATCATGCAAGTAATTCAGACCTTTGTCAATGGTTTGGAGTTATTAATAGGGAAGAAGTCAAAATTTAGATGCGTTTGATTACAAAAATTCATCAAACAAATCAATCAAGAAAAATTCTATTTTATACTTCCATAAGTATATTGTGCTAGGTGTTTTATTTTTCCATGAGACATTGAAAGTTTCAACCAAAAATTTGTATTTCATCAAAGGAACAGTGGATAAGAATGCAATGGTTGTTTCAGATTTGTTTTAGAAATCTCTAGATGATTTTACAAAGAATAAGAAAGTAAGGATTAGAGTAGCCAATCTAATTTGTTGTATAATTTTTGGTGCAAAAGAAGCACTGCCTTATGAGAAATAATCGGTATATAAATTGGAATACATGGGAGGTTTGTAGTTGAAGAGGGTTGGTTTAGTTTGAGAATTGGAGAAAAGGCAATTCATTTTTCTCTCATATGAAGAACGAACCAAGAAGTGATTTGTCGAATCATCGAGTTCTCAAATGGTTACTCTTTCTCAACCTTTTATTGAAGAACAACATGTTAATGAGGACAGAGATCAAGAAGTTGAAGAAAATGATGATGCGGAAACAACTTCTATTCATGACTCCTGGAAAGGAAAATTTGTAGAAGACGTCAATAAAGCATGAACAGACATTGCAACAACTCAGAATGATATGAGAGAAATGACAAAATCCAACAATTCATTGAATAAGAGGTTGAGTTCTTTATTTTGGAAGGTAAATATTGATGTTACATCGAACCCTCCAAATTCAGTCTTCGGATTCTTAAAATTTGTTCCTCTTTTCTTTTTTATTTGCATTTTTAGGATTAGAATTATTTTCTCTTTTTAGGATTAGTTTGGTGTGACTCCACACAATGGAAACATTGTGTACTTTAAGTGTGAGGGGAGAAATAAATTTTTTAATTTTATTTTTTATATGTATTATGTTCATTTTTCTTTCACCTTGTAATTTCATTATAAAGTGAATGAAAAAAAGTATTATGTTTTTATTTGGGTGTAATAATTTAAAAAAAATTGAAGAACATATATTCAAAGTGTTTAACCATACATCATTGAATCTTGTTATAAAGTCTTTGTGAAGTTTTTCTTTCTTGCTTACTAATATGCTGTTTAGGACTAAGACAAGATTATAAGTCATATTCAAAGCTATTGAGAGACAAATTTGTTTTTCTTCAAAATAAAATTTTATTTAAGAGTATATAAATTGAGGACTAAGTTCATTCGAAAATATTTTGAAGAAGATATCATTTATAGCAAAACAAACAAGTTTTTGGCGCTTATGAGTAAGTTTTAACTATAAATTTTGTGCAACACAAGTATGAGGTGAGTCTTATATAATTTTTTAGCCATTGATAATTTCTAAGCATGTATATACATTGTATGGATATATTTTTTCTTTTCTTATTGTTTATTATTATATCCTGTGAGTATTAAATATTTTAGGTACGTGGGAAACCATGGCCATAATACTTGAAGTATTGATCAATAAAGGATGAGGTTATTGAGTGAAAATCAAATCATCAAAAGAATGAGATGACAACCATGAGCTTTGCAAAAGGGGATGGACTACGGAATAGAAATTGAAACCATTCATTGAGAGAGAATATTATGCATAACACATAAGATGTGTGCACACACGAAAGATAATTGGTGTGAAATAGATCTATGCAATATTGGCAAGCACGAAAATTTGATGCTGTTTAAGATGATATGGAGAATAAAACGCAATCATTTCAAAATATATACAAAGTATATACGTTTTCCAAAATGAGAAAATGGGATGGAGCATAAAATGCAACCAATTAAGTGTTTAGAATCAATAGATTACCTGAAATTACCTTGAGATCAATATGGATAGTGCACTTTTCTTTGTCCTTAGTGCTTGATGTTCTACTTAACAAGACTGGGATAGTTGGGTAAGCAAATGATATTTACAATGAAGACATTATTATTAACCTTCTAAGATGATAAAGGTACGCATTAGATTTGATGAATAGTACATATACTTACGTGTGGTTTGTTCTCTATAATCTACTCATTCTTCAAGCATGTGCAAATACAAGAACTTATTGAAGTCTTAAGTCAAGTTTCTTAGAAAATAAATATTGGAATCGATAGAGATCACGATGCATAGGATTGACAACCCCATCAAAATATAGTTTTAATGCTGGAGTTCTTGTATATATTAATTGCGTTCCTTCTCATCTTTATTCTATTGTTTGCTTATACTTTACGTTCTTATATTGTTTATGTTTATATGTCATGTTTTAAGTAAAGTTATAAGTGAATCAATTTATCCTTGACTATCCGGGTAACTTCTCTTATAATCATTAATATCAACACTTACTTTGCAAGTGTTAAATCTTGTGGGGAGTGGGTTGGAATTTTGGAAATCTCAAAATATAACTTCTTGATTTGCATGAGTAATTACAGTGAGGAAATTCTAAGTAATATACAGAAGAGTGATTTGTATTAAGAGTAAAAATTAATATTAGGTTTATTGCATACGAATAGATAGATTTCGTAGAAGTTAGTAAGTGTCATTTTATGTGTTATGTGCATGTTTATAAATTCTAAAATATTTGGAATCGTAACAAGTGTGTCATCTATATTGGGTTTATTTTAATCGAGGAGTTGCTTATTTATTATTATTTTTACCCTATTTCCTTATCTAATTTTTGTGACATATCTTGTATTGACATTTGTTTCCTCATCGGATTGATATCTTTTAAAACTACATCACAACCATATACTTGCGGTTTCCTCTTTTATATTGACTATCGATATTGATGACACCTATACAATTAGTTACGTTTATATAGTTAGTGTAAGAGATGCAAACACAAGTGATCATCGAGAGTCCTCGATCTCTTGAGTGGTTCTTGGGGATCACATAAAAAAAATGACGTTTAGGCCTTCAATTTTGTATTTTTGTGTTTTTTTTTTGGCTAAATTGCAATTTTCTAAAAGTTTGTGTGCTTGTTGTTTGGTTTTGCCGTTTTGTGTAACGGTTCTTCAGACTATAAATAGCTGTTTGATGATGCTAATTGTAGCATTGATTGAATAAAATTTTCAGATTGAAAACTTTTACAATTCCTCTTAGATTTTGCGATTTCTGAGAGTTTTGTGAAGAGTCAGATTTTGTTGATTTTGCGATTTCATCAACTTTCGACTATAAACTGTTTCTTGTTGATTTTCGCTGCGTCAACTATGTAAGGTTATATTTCAACCTTAATAGCTATCTCATGAAGGCCAATGGTGGATCTAAGCTTGAGCATTGAAGATTGTTCAACATAAAGGAGAACGTCTATATCTTCATTAATCAAGAGTTGATTGATGTTGTAATAAAATTTTGGGAGTGATTTCTATGTTGGGGAGCAAGAAATATGTCCCATTTATGAAGATTTCTATGAGCTTTCATTTGCTTCAATTGGCTTATCGATTGCCTTGCCAACTCATCTCCTTGAGTTCATTGATGAGCTGATGAACTACTTCAACCTGCCTAGTAGTGATAGGCGTAGGTTGATAAGTAGGGAGCCATGAAACGAATGGCTAAGATATTAGTAGCTTTCAAAATAGTTTCAAATCTTCACCTCACTAACGTGAGCTGGTTGCCCCTCATCTATTTATTGATGGTTTGAGTTTTATTCTGTGAGACTCTTACTAGTATTTTTAGCTTCAATTATCTAATTGTCACGTCTCTGATGATGGGTGGAGCTTCTCATATTTCATTGAGCCTAGATGAGACACTAATCTATTTTCGATTACTCATAATTGCACTAATGTCACTACTGGTGGTAGAAAAATGCTTCTCTAGGTAAATAATCACATTCTCAAACTTTTATGCATCAATTACTTTTCACAAAATTTATCTGTAATTTATCTTTGGCAGCTCCAGCTTTGGGATAAGCTAGTCGTTGGGGACGATGCTCTTAGGTTTGCCTAGGCAATCGCACTTATAAAAATTTTACCATTGATGAATGGCATGATTTCATGAAGACTCACACTATTGGTGACATTCACTAGATGAATACTGATGGGTTATTACTCACATGACTACCCATGTTGCTATGGGAGGAATGGTCCTACTAGGCTTCACAGAGGTCATTTCTTACTCTCTTGTCCGCTTGTGTAGATAGTGTGTCTATCTGTAGCGCTATTTTGAGTGTTTGTGAATTCTCCCTAACTCTGAGTTTACTTATTGTTGGAGATACATGCATAAAGAGAGGGGGAATTGTCGCACCCCAGTCTCGGTAAACTTCATTGTCCTACGTGACATTTATCCTAATGCAACCTACCGTACTTGACTTGCCAGCTCTCAATAGAATAAGGATGAGACTGCTTGCCTTCGTTGTCATCTTATTGGTCATTAGATTCCACATTGTTGTTATCAACCAATACTTCTTGCGTAAGAATAAAGGCTCATTCCTCGTCTTTGTTCTTTTTCTTCTTTTCCTTTTCTTTTTATCTGTGATGTATTTATGTGCAATAAAGCAAATTATGCTACTGAATGTATACTTCATCAAATTATTTCTCATGTCCATTTAACATGCACATATAATATTTCATTAATAACAACACTATCTTTAAAAGAAAGTAGTATTTAATCACAGAAGTTCATGGTATTCATTCCCAAAATCACCATTCAATGTCGCCTAAAGTTCCTAAGAAGGATCTTACCAAAGACTACTCTCCTCTTTTATTTTCCTTTATTCTTGCCTAAAAGCCCTTACTAGCTCCATTTGACTAGCCCTTTCTTTTTTTACGATTTTTTTATTTTTATACATGAAGTGGCATTTCAGCTTACCTCGATTGGCTAGATTGACGAATTCGTTTCCGTCCATGCCCATGATCTTAATTTCCTCTTTATTGAGAGTTTTCTTCACCACATACAGGCCTTCCCAATTTGGCTAGAATTTTCCTCGAGCATCAGTGTGCGTCTTGCAAGCATATTTCAGGTCCATATCACCAATTTTCAAAGGTTAGTTCCACCATATTACATTTTGGTTGTAATCTCTTTCCATGTGGTGCTGGTACATTTGGAGACTAGCTATAGTCATCAAATGCCTCTCATAGATTAAGTTTAACCCTTCATACTTTTCTTTCACTCATTCATCTTCGGATAACTTTGCCTAAAGAACAACATGTAGATACTTGACTATTATTTCCGGAGTACGCTTCTGCTCCAAACACAAGAGAAAATGTAGTTTACCCTGTGGGAATTCTGATACTTGTTTTTTATCCCCATAGAAAAAGGTAAATGATCTTCCCAATCTCTATAGCTGACGGCCTTCTTTAATAAAATTCTCTTAAAGGCTTTGTTAGCCTTCCATTATTCCATTTACCCATGGCCTAATGGGTGAAGAGCGATGATGAACAATATTATACTTTTCTATCAAGTCTACGGTCTCCCCTTGGAACTATACCTCATTATCTGATACAATATGATGAAGAATGCAATATCTAGAAAATATGTGCTGTTCTAAGAAGCGAATTACCTTCTATGCAGTGATATTTGTGTAAGATTCTGCTTCAACCCATTTGAAGAAATAATCAATCGCCATAACTATGAATTGATTTCCATTCATCAATGAAGGTCTTATCTCTCTATTGATATCAATGCCTTAGGCTAAAAATGGCAAAGGCGTGGTTAGACTTTGTAATTTCATTAGCAGTAATGATTGATATAACCATAGATTTGGCATGAATGCCATAACTTAACCTCCTGGATGTAATCAATCAATATAGTTAACTAGAAATATCCCTTTTTTTAATCTTCTTAGCTAACATTACTCCATTCATATGTGGACCACAATCTCTTAAATGTATCTCTTTCATTACTATCATAGATTCTTGTTGAGTCAAGAACTTCAACAATAAACCATCGAAGGATATGTTAAATAGCTCTCCTTTGACTAGATAGAATTGAACAGTCAGTCTTCTTACTTGTTTCTGTTTAAGTTTGTAGCTTCCACTAAATACCTATCATTTTCTAGATACTTGATAATTTTAGTATACCATGGTTCTTCTTCTATCATTGAGATATCTATCATCGAGACATAGAATGGCGATTTAGCGATCTCCATGATAAGCAGCTTTATTGGTTAATCTCATGGTCCTTCCCACATTGATGCTAAGGTAGTCAAAGCGTCTGCCATCTAATTCTCCTCTCTATGAATGTAGAGGAACTCGCATTTACTAAATGATGTTTCTTTACTCCATATGGGTTCTAAGTTAGGTCTGAGAGACTCTTCCTTCAATTCTCAATCACCAGTGACGTGTTTGATCATCAAATTAGAATCATCAACAATTTTAACCTTATCAGCTTTCAGATTCAATAAAGCAATCATCCCGAACAAGCAAGTTCCAAATTCAATCCAATTGTTGGTTGTAAGGAAGTCCAACCATTTTGAAAAACGTATTATCCCTTTGTATGGTTTGATGATTATAACCCCAAGGCCTACCCTTTTCATGTTCACAACTCCATTGAAGAACATTGTCCACTTTTTTGGCTCTTTTATTATTGTGTCTAACTGCTCGTCTAGAAATTCCAAGTTATTTAGGATTTTTTTCATTACTCTTCCCTTGATAACCTTCTTGATCATAAATTTAATGTCAAACTCTGAGAGTAACAACAACCATCTCGATAACTTTCCCATTAATGAGGGTATCTTGCAAAGATACTTAAATAGGTTTACTTTAGCCATTGCTTGTATGTGATATGATTGGAAATAATGTCAGAGCTTCTTGGTTAAACATACCATCTCCATGCATATTTTCTCCACTATTGTAGTAGTAGTTATCAAACTTTAGCAATTTCTTGATGAGGTAGAAGATCACATTCTCCCTTTTGTCTTCATGTTCTTGGACTAGTATTACCCTCCAGATGTTTCTTCAATAGCCAAGTAAAGAATCAATGGCTTTCCAAGAGTGGGATATTTCAATATTAGGGGACTAGCTAAGTAGGCTATGATTTTGTCAAAAGCTTCTTGACATTGGTTATTCCATTCCATTGGTTGTTGGTTTTTGACAAGTTTGAATATAGGTTCACATGTGATAGTCAATCGGGCTATGAATAGATTAAGATACTGTAGAGATCCTAAGAAGATTTTAATCTCTTTATCTATTTTCTATATGGGAATTTGTCAGATAGCTTAAATCTTGTCGAGATCCATCTCAATTCCCTTCTGATTGATTATGTTGCCTAGCAGCTTGCCTTAAGTAACCCCAAATACACACTTCTTTAGATTGAGATGAAGGTTGTATTTTTCAATCCATGTGAGGAATCTATCCAATATAGCGGGATGTTCTTCATAAGTGATTGATATCACCAACATGTTGTCCACGTAGACTTCTACCTCTTTATGAATCAAGTCATGAAATATGTTGATCCTTATACAGCTTATAAACAACTGCAGAGGGAGGGTGAATGCATTTCTTAGTTACTTTTTAGATTTATAAGATATCTGAACCAAGTTAAGTTTTAGATGCGTGCTGAGTGTTGTTGTGGTGAGAAAATCTAAAAACTTATAAATTGCTCAGCTTCGCTTGATAGTTTATTTTCAATCGCTTGCTGAGTACTCTACTCAACATGGATTGGTTTTTCAAGTAAAATGATAAGAATAGAAAGAATGATGAATGAGTTTAAATGAAATAAAAGCTAAAGCGAAAGTTTAGAACTTCAACACCTGGTTTTATCCTGGTTCAGCCTCAAGCCTACCTCCAGTCCCCGGATTCCTTCTTCGAGCTTAAATCCTCTAGTGTTTGTTCCTTACTGAGGAAGAGTAGCCTTTACAACAGGTAGACTCTTTTTAAAGAAAGTACCTTTCTTTCTAACTACCACTCAACTCAGTTTGGGTACCCTTCCCAAATTGACACTTAGATTTGAATAAAAATTTTGTGAATTGAATTCAACTTATAAATTGTTGAATCCTTATAATGGCTAAATCTAAGAGTGATTATCTCTGTTACAAATAGATTGACAATGGTTGTTTGTTGCTTGGTTGAATTTTGAATTTCTTGAAGCTGGGAGTATTTGCGTAGAGTTTCAACTCTTAAAGAAATTCGAGGTGATTCACCAAGTTTGAACTTCTGCTTCAGTCTTCTATTTATACTTGAAGCTTTGGGAAGTAGCCATTGCAAACTTTTCATCCTTGCAATTCTTCAATTTCTCTTCTCATCATATCTTTCAAATCTTCCCATTGGAGACAGATTCCAGGACGTTTAGAGATAGAAATTTGAACGTTGAGGCATGATAAAATTCCATTGACAAAATCTCATTTGTCTTCAAGTAAATCAATCTGATAAAGAGGCAAGTGAAATGCAACGTGAAATCTTGAGATTGGTTGACATTGCTGATGCTTGCAAAGGTGCGCTGGGACACTGAGAAATGGTGCATGATAGAGAATTCCTTTTGTCTTGGAATTTAATGAGGAATCTCCCGCATTCTGTATTGACACCTTTTGTCTTGTGAGGACCATTGGAAATCTTCCTTAATTTCAATGCTTTTTAACCTGAAAATAATCAAAAGAATATTCCATTTCTCACATAAAAAGTTAGCAGCATATGTGTCATTTATTTCTCTAAGTGTCAAACAATTTAGCTTTTAATTAATAAAAGCTAACTCAGCATAACTGAGTTGATATCTTTCTAAACTATGTACTACTCAGCATAGACTCAACTTTTCCTACTCTAAGCCGTAACTTAATTAATTACTCATCAAAGTGAGTTGTTTTACCTTAAAACAAACTCAAAACGTTTAAGTACTATGAAGTACTATTAACTTGGGTTCCACAATCTCCCCCATTTTGGATAGATAGTAAACTAGGTAGTAGAAGAGATTAATTGAATAAGATAGTTTAGGGATATCAGGAATACCTAGAAAGTGATGTAAGACTCCCTCTTGCTGAATGACTTCCCTTAGTCAACTAGAACTCCCCCATACTGAGTGAGCCTTCTTCAAGAAGCTCAGCTCTCCCATACTTAGAGGATTTTCCTTCATTTTGGGACTTTGTCTCACTTCAGCTTTTCTTTAAGGTTGGTCTCTTTGTATGAGTTCCTGCATCATATTATCAACACATAGTAGAAACATACATATAGCAGAATAATTTGAAGTTAAGAAGATCTTAACTTGAGATAAAAACTTGTAATTTTATTAATCAAAATATTTAGTCAGTACATAATTTATGTCCTGAACTAAGATTACAAATCTAAGAACTATTGCAAGTCTATAATCTACTCCTACTAGGTACAAGGCTTATTTTCTATACATGGAAGAGGAAGAGGAGGGTCCAGTCTTGTCTTGATTTGGTTTTGGAGGTTGCTGCTGAGGTTGTTGATGATGCGGAGTAAAAGGAGGAGGATACTGAGGTCGCCTCAAAAGAGATCTCTTATTGAGGTTTTCCATTCTATGAGCATCTTCAGCTACCTTCCCCCACTTTGATATATGACGCTTCACAATTTGTTCTAGGTAGGTATTAAAGGCATCAAGGGTAACTTGGAAGTCCTCTTGTTGGCCAATTATCTGTGGGGATATCTCCTGCTCCAACTGCTTCTTGCCTTTTAAAGTTTAAAACTCCTAATCATTAAGCTAGCTGAGAAGTAGATGGTGATATCTGGAGAGGTGCGCTATTTGATCAAATCCTTGATACACGAAATGTTGAAAGCATTGAAGCAGAACTCTAAAATATCCACAAGGAGTGCAATCTTCAATTACGCTTCCCTGTCAAGAATCTTGGGTCCAATGGATGATATACACCGAGCTGTGTACTCAATGTCCTTAAAGTCCAATTCACCAGTCCTGACAAGAGTCCCAACATTCTTCTACGGGTCTTCCACCTTCGTCTTGATGACATTCAGCTTAAAGTGAATAGTCATACTAGTCTTAGGGCAACGTGATTCTGTAGGTGGAAGGCTTAGAGTAGGCATCTCAGGAAAGATCTTCCCCATGGTAGTAATTAGGAATTTTTGAGAAGAGGAGATCTTTGCGTCTATGTTCTCGTTGACTTCTTTGTTGATATTGTCTATCTTTGAATGAAGATAGTCAAGATTTAGCGCAGGCTTCTTTTCCACCTTGGATGATATGTTCATCAACAGCTTCACCATTTGATCTTGCTTATTATCATGATTCATCAAGAACTTTGACATGGTCTCTAAAACCTTTACCATGTTGTGGCCTACGTCCTTGGTAGTATTGATTTCTTTTAGCATATTTTCCATTTTGGGATCGGTGCTCCTCTGGATTTTGGCTTGTTCCTCACCAAGCTTATGGAGCTTTGTCATTTGTGTTTCCATGTTAGAACTCAAGGAACTCAGATGCTCAACAGTAGCATCCACGCTACCCTTTATCTTTCCTGCAACACCGGCAACTAATGTAGTAGACATAGTGATAGACGAGATTGCCACCCTAAGATGGGCTGTAGACTTCGATAATCTAGTAAGGATCAAAGCCATCTTATCTACTAAACTCTTTTCGCTCTCTTTTGCCAATTGATTTTGAATGACAAACAACTACCGCAAATCTTTTCAAACCACGTTGCAGATAGATTTAGTAGGCAAGCTTATGTGCTCTTCAAACTCTGGTAATTTGGCTTTGGGTTTGGAAGACAAGCTCGTCAATTCTTGAGACAATATCAAATTACTAATTACTGCATCCAATTCAGCATCAATTTTGAGTGTTGGGAATTTCTTAATTGCCAGCTCTCTAATCTGAGCTAATATTGATGCATTAGCCATGTCCTTTTGGATTGGCTCTCTGTTGGGTTCAGGTACCTCACGGGTTATAAAATTTATCTCAGTACTCTGACCACTTGCATTTCCTTGCTAAGCGAAGTTCTCAGCATTAGTATCCCTAACTAGAGGGGTTAGAGGAGTAGATGATGGGCTTGAAGAAGGCGTAGGTTAGAAGTTTGTACATTTTAAGAAGTAGGGGGAATGGTTTTAGTCATTTCGAGAGGAATAGAAGGTATGATAGCTGTACAAGTATGTGTAGGTGTTTGGGTTTGTGTTTGTGTTTGAGATGAAGTAGAGGTTTGAGTATTATTTAGTGGAGAAGTTTTGGGAGAGAAAGAATCATGGCTTTTGGGAGGAGAAGAAGGGAAATTTACTCGGGAGTTTTGGTTTTTGATATGAGATGAAGGTATAATGATAGGGGAATTTACAAAATTTGGAGGAGGAGAATTTACAACGGAAGGTATTTCATTTTCTACAGGGGTAGGAGCTGGGGTATTTACAGAAGAAGTTGGTTGAGGATTTACAGAAGAAAGGGGGTAGGATTTAGAGGTACCTCTTGGTTAGCTGTTTGACCCAAGGATGGGTCAGCTTGAGGTATCTCAAACAAATTAGAGGTTTACTTAGTTTGAGTAAAACTGGGTATGGGGATGTTGGAATCAGGAAGATCAGACTCTTCCTGGAAAAGGTTGAGGGTTGCTCCAACATCTTCATCATTGCTCACCACTTGCATGTTTCTTTGCAAGGGCCAGTTGGTGGTAGAACGCTTTCGTTGAGTGTCCTTAGCTTTGGCAATTACTTTATTAAGCTCAACAGTAGCTCCAGGACTCATATTTTCCTCATCCTTAGAATTCTTAACCTCACCCTGCTCCTCCGATTCTTCAGATATGACCAATTTGTGCTTTCTTTGGCGCAGGGTTTCCTTAGCCTCAATCTCATCCTCTTTCTCCTCAGCCTGCTGTTCAGCTTGAAGTTTCACCTCAGCTTCTCTCTAAGTGCGAGTCTTGGCCTTCAATTACCTCCTTTAACATTGGGGCTGAGTAAGAACTTTATTGGATGTTAGCTTGGCTGGGCTCTTCTTAAGGGCCTTAGAAGAGGTAGCCTTTAGTTTGGGAGAAGAAGCGTGGTAGTGACTTGTTCCAAAATGCTAGAAATGGGAAAATGATCACTTTAGTCCCCACTTTCATCAAAATCCACCATGAATCTTTCTTCTTCTTCCTTCGGGATGTCCGCAGGTACTAATATCAGTACACACTTAAGCTTGAGCTTTTGTTGTGCCTTATTGTACCTAGCATGCACCTGATCGTGACTCATCTTGGTAAAGTGAATGAGATGAAGCTTCTTCTTCACCGGTAGCACAGTGTCACCAAACTCCCCCAAAAACTGTGCTATGTCCACCTTCATTGCCCTCATCAATTCAATGGTGAGGTAACTATAGTGGTAGACAGTAGTCAACTTTGTCAAGCGATGAAGGATCACCACAAGCCAATTTAGCCTCTTACCCTCTACCATATGGTAGAACACACACCTCTCGAAATAGGTGCAATTGGACACAGATCCAGTCTTTGGTAGCAGCAGCTTCACCACCAGCTCGTGCCAAGCTCTCACAATCCAGCTCACCCCGCTCGCCACAATCTTCCCCGAAACGTAGTTGGAGGGAGTTCCCAATCTTCAGGGGTTAACACCAGGTCCTCGTCACTAGTTTTGTGGAGCTGAGCGCCTTTGTGAGGTAGGTTCATAATTCTCCCAATATTTCTAGAGATAATTAGGGTTGATTTATCTCCGAAATCCACTAGCAAGACGTCATTGAGGCCTTGAATGGTGTAGAGATGAGAATAAAATGCCTTAGTCAGTCCGACAATCACAAGTCTTTCCATCCATAGACAAGAAATTAGGCTTTGCTGCTTGATGACCTTTTCCATTATCCAATTTCTGAGAAGGCTCTCATAATTTGCTTCATAGACAGGACCAAACTCTAAATTGTCATCCCAATCCACCTTTGTGAAAAGGGTTCCCGGTTCTAGAGTTAACTTCTCCATTTTCCCCTCGATGTTGACAATGAGTTTCTTCACAGTGGTGGTGTTGAGTTTGAAAGTAGTTCTAGTGATCACCATTTGAGAAAATTTAAATGAATTTCTAAGATAAAGGAATTAGGGTTCTTTAGCTTTGAGTTGATTCAAATTTGCAAAAGCACGTAACCTCTCTCTTAATCTCCTTCAGCATTTATAGACCTCTTGAGATGGCCATGATACGTGATCTCAACTCAAGATGAGAATTAACACTGAGATTAATCCTTGATTAACCGCCTTAGTAAAATGGTGAGTTTCACTATAGACGGTTCTGCTTCAAAAACATGTCTTTTTGAAAATGTAGAATTTGATTTTAACCATGAAATAGTAACTCACGCTGTTACTTAAATTTTAGACTGCTTCGAACACATGTCATCTCCTTGCTGAAATAAGGCTTGATCTTCAACACTTAGCCAAATTTCTGATTTCTTCTTTCTTCTTCTTATTCATTACAGTGGGTTCGCCATACCAATAAGCTGCCTCAAAACATTGAATTGTTCTTTTGGCAATGGTTTGGTGAATATATTAGTAAGCTGTTCCTTTGAAGGAACATACTCCAGCTTGACATCTCCCCTTAGCACATGATCTTTAATGAAGTGATGTCTTATGTTGACATGCTTCATCCTGCCATGCTGAACACGATTCTTGGATAGGTCAATTGCACTCTTGTTATCACACATAACATCGAGACACTTTGACTTTATACCACAGTCTTCCAGTTGCTGCTTAATCCATAGCATTTGTGCTATGCAACTTCCTGCGGCCATCTACTCAGCTTATGTTGTACTTAGTGCAATAGAAGTTTACTTTTTACTGTACCAAGAGACCAAGCATTCTCCAAAGAATTGGTATCCTCTCGTGGTGCTTTTCATATCCAACTTTTCTCTTCCATAATCAGCATCTGTGAATCCTCTTGGAGTGAAATCTAAGCTGTTGGGATATCACAGACCTGCTTTAATAGAGCCTTGCAAGTACCTGAGAATTGTCTTCACCGTTGCTAAATGAGATTCTCTAGGATCAGGTTGATAACAAGCATAGTAACACACAACATACTATATATCTGGCCTACTAGCTGTAAGATAAAGGAGAGGACCAATGATTCCTCTATAGAACTTGCTATCTACAGGTTTTCTAGCTTCATCTTTACTTAAGATAATATCAATGGCCAGGTGAGTGGACATTGGCTTCAAATGCTCCATGTCATACTTCTTCAGGACTTCTTTGGCATACTTTGCCTGATGATCGCAAGATTTTGACTATACTCGTTCCGATAGGCTTATATTTGATAATGGTGCCAAAAACCTTATTCCCCACTTTTCTACCGATAAGATAAAAGTTCAAAATACGAACAGGTGTTGTCAATACCGCTTATCAAATAGAAAAATGGTGACCACTGCAAGTATACAATTTCGGTGTAGTTTTAAAAGATATCGATCCCACAGGGAAGGAATTCGGTTCTAAAGACCAACTAGAGCTATAGAACAAAAGAAATAAGATAATTTGTAGGGTATAGATGGTTTGGAGATAGACTAATGAATATACAGATGCATGAACAAATTAGACAAGATGTAAACTATATAGATATTCCCTAAGAACAAGTATAGTAGAGAAAAACATGCAAAATCATCAAGAAGATTTCATACACTAGATAACTTCAACAAATACGGTTCTAGA